>PVJH01009233.1:0-80314 GCA_004026705.1 Nesogale talazaci | reverse complement strand
GGGGGGGTGGTGGTAGGAGAAGAAGAAAAAAGAAAGAAAAGAAGGAAGGGGGATAGGAATGATTAGAAGCTGGTCAGACCAAATTCTAGGCCCTATGTGCTCAGGCACTGTCTGATCGCCCGCACTGTACCAAAACAGGATTTAGGGTAAAAGCAGGGAGGGAAAAGGGCCCGGGGAGAATGGCGCGAACCAGATCGGGTCTGAATTCCGGGTCCTACTCGTTCAGGCACTGCCCAATTGTCCGTAGCACCCCAGGTCTGCTATACCAGAGCGCACACAGCTAAAAGCAAGAGAGAGTGAGAAAAGGAAAAAAAAATAAACAAATAAAATTAAATTTAAAAAGAAAAGAAAAAAAATAAATGGGAGAGGGGAAGAAATGGCAAGAAGCTGGTTCAGATTAAATTCTTACATGATACTATTTACACAAACATCAGTAGGAGCTAGTGATAGAGAAAAATATAGTAAAACATTAATTTACAATGGTAGAACCATGTCTACCAAATTAAACGTCATAATAAAGCAAGCAGAGCATTAAAATGGTCTATAATTGTCCGGGGCTACCATCCATTTGGCACCTTGAAGGCAAGAGATCTGTACTGAAGTCCAATGATCACCCGTTCTATAGCCTTGGGATGGATGCCCTCTGGTTTTAAAACACTAGGGAACTTCAGTCCTTAAGACCAAGGGCCACAGGTGAGTTGGAGGTAAAGGCCAGTTCTTAGAGTTCACATAGATTTCCCACATCAAGTCCTTCTGGTGTGGCCTATGGAGGATGCTGCGCACTTGGAAAGAACAGGGTCTGAGGTCTTGATAGCGTATAGTACATAGCCTGAGTCATCAAGGGCTGTATAGAAACTAGGTCAAAAGTGTTTAATTAGGAATATAGTACTAGGCATAATCTCTCCTTGGGTTCTATAAAAGTGTAGTTAAGTGTTCTTTTTATTGATGAGAGGTTGCTCCTCCATGTTCACCCATCAACAGAAAAGTAATTGCCTTCTCCAAGACCTCTGTGCCCCCCTTCATCCTGACTCAAATCACCCTTGTAGTAGTGTCTTCTGATTTGGGGTGACTCCGTACATTATTGTGCGACAGTAACTGAACAACCCTCTCCCTCTCCCCACATCCGGGGAAACTGACCACAGCTGAGGTGAGGTCTTCTCTACCAGAGTGCTTTTAAAAGTGTACAGATAGAGGGTGTGGTGTGTGTGGTTCATGATGCAAAGCAGGGTCTTTTATGTAAACTGTACTTAGTGTGGCTTGATTTCAAGCTACAGCATTAATACAGATAAAGCTACAAGACATTTCCTTCGTTAGTAACAGAAAAAGCAAAAACAAACAAACAAAACCTCACTGCCACAGAGTTCATTATGATTCATAGCCTAGGATGGAACTGCCCCTGTGGGTCTTTGAGACTAACTCTGTTTACAGGAATAGAAAGGCTTGATTTTCTCCCAAGACCTAGGAACATAGGAAATGATTTTTTAATGTGCCTGTTTTATCACGATCAGGAAGTATCTCTTTGTTCTTCTTGGACAAAGTGGCATAGTGAATCTTTGTAGATGGTTAAAGGGCTATGAAATGAAAACAAAGAGGGTGAGAGAATAATAATTAAAATAGACTCAGATTATCAAGAGGACTGAAAAAAGTTGCTATAGCTACAGAAGATTTTGAAAATGAAACTTAAATACTGAAGATATAGGCATAATGATATATGTACATATTCTTGCTAATATTGCTGTTAGATGCTATCAAGTGGGTTCCTGATGTGACCACATGCCCAACAGAAGCACAGCACGCACCGTCCTCACAGTCGTTCCTGTGCCTAAGCCTACAGTCGCAGCCATCCAT
Organism: Nesogale talazaci; assembly: GCA_004026705.1. NCBI lineage: Eukaryota > Metazoa > Chordata > Mammalia > Afrosoricida > Tenrecidae > Nesogale > Nesogale talazaci. The sequence continues at coordinate 78,466 of PVJH01009233.1, read as the reverse complement.
CTCCTTAAGGGCCTCCCTCTCTTTTGCTGCCCTTTTACTTTATTAATCATCATGTCCTTCTCCAGAGATGGGTCTTTCCTGACACATCCAAAGTACGGAAGATGAAATCTTGCCATCCTTGTCTATAAGGAGCAGTCTGTCTGTTTTTTTTCCAAGACAGATCTGTTTGTTCTTTAAGTTGTCCATGGTACTTTCAACATTTCCTCTCCTGTGCCACAATTCAAAGGCATCCATTCCTTTCTGGTCTTCTTTATTCAAGATCCAACTTTCACATGTATCTGAGACAATGGAAAACACCATGGCTTGGATCAGACACACTTTATTCCTCAAAGTAACATCCTTGCTTTTCAATACTCAAAAGAGGTCTTATGTGGCTGATTTATGTAATGCAGTATATCTTCTGAGCTCTTGACTGCGGCTTCCATGAGTATTGGATCCAAACAAGACAAAATCCTTGACAACTTCAATCTTCTCTCCATTTATTATGATGTCACCTATTGATCCAGCATGAAGATTTTTTTTTTTGACATTGAGTTTTAATCCATATTGAAGGCTGCAATCCTTGACCTTCATCAGCAAATGCTCCATGTCCTCCTCACTTTCATCCAGCAAGGTTGAAACATTGCTCAAAGTATAATAAATACTTGCTAATTAGTGAACTTAATTAAGTACCTATGCTATTTAACTAACAATGAGAACACTACATATTCTTTTGTTTTGTTTTGTTTTTTGGGCAGAGAACACTACATATTCTAAATATATATTTAAGACTTGGATAAGAAGCTAGTAGAGATTGTGCAAAATGGAAAGAAATGGAAAACTAAAATCAGTAAGAAAATATGATGAATATGGAAATTCTCTGTTGATAAGGGTAGTTATTTTCCAAGAAAGTAGGTAAAGCATTTGAGCAAGCAATATACAAGTCCATGCTTTTATTAGGTAACTGTGGCAGTTAAAGTATAAGAGGTGTTGTATACCTAAAAATCTAAAAATATCATATATTTTATAATTCCTTACATTCATTTTCTCTGCATAAACAGCAGTCATAGAATGGATTTCTTTTTCTTATGGATAAAAAACAATCAGAAATGATCTAATTTTTTAAGACAGCAATAGAAATGGAGAGTGATGAGTGATATAGGAGGCAATTTAGGTAAAAAAATGCTAGTGTTCCAAATGATTTGAAAACTGCCACACCTGTCTATTAAAAGGAACAGGCATCATTCAATATTGTAGAAGGGGAAAATTCCAAATACAACCACATAATTTATAATTGCGTCCCACTTGACCTTTAAACAGAGTTAAATATTTTAGATAGGGAGGCAAATCTTCAATGAGACTCAGATGCATTATTTAGATCAGCAGGTGTTTGGTTCTGCAAAGTCATTTTAGAGCCTCTCGGTGTAGAATCAAAGGGAACATGTTTAGTTCACAAAGAGCAGTTTCAATCACCATTACCACGGTGTAATCACACAAAATTTTGTTTCAATACTGTCTTTCCAATGCCCAGCTCTCATGGATTCTTGTTTCAGACCTGTAGGCAAAACTTTAAGTGAAAATAGAAAGTGCTATTCTGTTTAATTGTCTTTCAGATGATGGCAAAATGAGGTCCTTAATCCCACATAGCAGAGCATCCTTTGTTGTAGGGATAAAGTTGTGCAGGCGACAGGGAACAAGGGATGGTGTCAGCATCTGCACATCTGAGGTGGTCAGCGTCCAGCCTTCACACACAGGGAGTTTTGACCCAGGAGCACAGGCAGCTTAATCAGATAGTGACTACATTTCCAGGAATCCTGATGGCCCAATGTTTAAGCACTTGACTATGAATCAAAGGTCGACAGTTCTAATCTAACCCTCATTCTACAGAGAAAGATATGGTGGTGTGCCAGGAAGTTGAAACTGGTAGAGTTGACCTTCTTATGCTCTCTCCCAATGCCACAGTTGAAGTGGGTTACAGCTGGGAGAGGTTCCTTTTGACCCCTTTCCCTGCCTAGAGGGACACCTAATGCAGTTTAAGTTCTTGGGAATTTTAATGGGGGTTGCTATCCCTACAAAGATGCCTCTGAATGGCCACCAGGCCCCTCTGGTGTGGAAGCAGCTGTGCTGCAAGAATTCCACTCACCCTGCAAGACCTAGGGGGGTAGGGTGGGGCATGGGTCTGTAAGACGGAAGAAGAGTTTCCACGAGGTAGATGATTCCTCTTGGTTCTTCTGTTGGCCAAAGTGCTGATGGCACAATGGTTCCCATAATCCCCAGCGGAAATAGTATCCCACTCACATTTTCCAATAGAAAGAAGTATGTGGGAAGGGCCATTGAATATCGACTTCATGAGATAGATTGAGATATGACCACTGTCGTGGATCCTCTCTGTGCCACTGCTGTCCCTCCTCCCAGCAAAGCACCTAGAGCAGATGGCTTGTGGGGTGTCTCAGGTCTCAGTAGAAATCCTGAAGAAAGGGGTGCGGTACTAGGAGGTGGATGAGCAGCACCGGGGGTGCGGTGGCTCTGCTACAGTCTGGAAGAATTCTCCCACGAACAGCGATCGTTTTTCATGAGATTTGCATCTGGAAGGTCCCGCCTGCCAACACTACTGATATTTATCGCAGATCTCACTCAAATCATGGTGTTGAGAGGCCTTGGGACAGTCTGTTTACTTTACAGACCTGCTTGTTCCAGGTGGGGCTGCCGCCCTTCTCCAGCCAGCCGGTCATGGCCAAGCACCTGTGCGAGCCCAACAACCACTACTGCTCCGTGGGCCTGGACAACTGCTGGTTCTCACACAGCGTGGGCAATGCCAAGGTTTCCCACACAGATGAACGACCGCCCCCTCAGTGTAGCGATGAAATACTTTCATGGTAACTACACAGATGCTTTAGGAACATAAACTGACATTATAAACAGTGGCCATATTTAATTACTTTAGATTTAACAAAGAAATTAGATGGGTTTATATTTCTGTGATTTTACCCCCTTCAGCTCTCCCACATACACTTCTCTACGCCCCCCCCTCTGCCCCCCACCGCCCTCGCCCTCTCAGAAAAACAAAGATAAAAGTGCTCTTGGTCAGTTTTTTCCCTTCCATGTTTTTGGTCACTTTTGATAAGTTTGCATGGGATTATTTTGATGCGTTTTTAGTTGGGAAGGGTACATATTTGCAAATCCATCAAGGGGACATCATTAAATTGTACATTGTATATGATCATTGATGAGAAAGGACAGCTTTTTGTTTGTTTTCATTTTACTGGGGAGTCTTACCACTCTTGTCACAGCCCATAGGTCGCTTGCATCAGGTGAATTTGTACATATGTTGCCTTCATTCTTTTCTAGATATTTACTTTCTATTGAGCCCTTGGTATCAGCTCCTGTTTTTCGTATGTTTACTTCATTTTCATTTGAATTGCCTGTTCAGGGTCTTATGCAAAGAAACAGAGCAAATAGTGTGGTTTGCTTCTGTGAAGATTACCATCTTGTAACTCCTACAGGGTAGTTAGGAGTGGAATGGACTTGACGCCATCCTTTTTGGTGTTGTCGTTGTTCATTTTGCTTGGCTTTGCTCATTTGCAGGCAGAGTGCTGTAGAGTTGAGACGACTGAGCGGAGAGTGCTCGTGGGATGCTTTTCAATGTTTTAGAGTCAGGCAAGACCCTGCAGAGACGCCCTAGAAAGTCAGAGATGTAGGAAAGAGTGCAGACCAAGGGACGGGTAGCCTTGTCCTAGATGAATTTTCATTTTCAGTATCCTTTTCTTTATTTTCTTGAATTAAATAAATTCCAGAGAGCGGCTAAAGAGAGTAACTTCAGTCAGTTTTCACCTTTGGCTTCTAAGTTGCCTTGGGCTTAATGCGATAAGGACAACCACCATGCTCTCCCCCAAAGAGTCAGAGCAATGCTCTCATATTCAGCATATTCTGTTGGGGAAAGAGTATTGGAAGCACTGAAACTCAGTTGATTGTAAGCATACTTACAATAGGTTGTCATGGAAACACCAATGGCGGTAGTCACAACGATGAAAGGGTATCATGTTGACCAGTGTGGAAAATAAGGCAAATATTAAGGAAAGGAAAGAGAAAAATCATTAAAAATGGAAATAAGAGATCTGGAGATTAGTTCTTTAGATTCATAAGTAAAAATATATGTGTAGAGTAGGTACATATTTAATTTATTTTCACAGGAGTCAATCTATCTCTATTATATAGTACACATATGTTTAACAATGGTTTGCTGAAGTTATGGTGAATACATAAATAAGTAAATGGATAAGGAAATGGGTGGCAGGCTGGATATATGGAAGGATAGATAAATACATAATGTTAATTTGGCAAAATCTGACAGTTTCCCAATTGAATGGAGGAAGGGTATTAGGCTACCTTGTTTCCAGCAGATCAAAGTTCCAATAATTAAGTGAGGTCATTGGCTTCAAGCTGTCTGATGACCTGTATCTGAATTCCTAGAGTGTCTTCTGCAAGATAAGCTTGCAATTTCCTCCAATTGCATGCACTCAAGGAACACAGCTGCTCAGCCTCAAGCAACCTGTCTTATAGAGGAGTCACGATTTCAATGACATGGCTTTTGGAAATGATCCCCAAATACCAAATCCTTTTATCTTCTAAAAATTATCTACAATTGGTGCCAAGTCATTTTTTTGTTATTATTGCTCAGAAAATTTTCTAGAATGGTAGCGAGAATAACCCCATAAAAGCACTCAAAGTGCACCTGAACTTTGACAGGAAATAAGAAATATATAATACACTGATCATATTCCCACCTGGAAATCTTAGTGACATTGCCACAATCGTTCAGGATCATTATGATGTTTTCAGGGTCTTGATTTTATTAGAAAATTTTCTGTTTGGGGGCTATAAAAAAGAAAGTCTACAAGGTCAGTAATTTGAAACTACCAGCCACTCTCTGAGAGAAAGATGAAGCTTTTTTACTCTCTTAAAAGTTATTGTCTTGAAAACCCACACACAGCAGTTCAACTCTGTCCTAGAGGGTCACCGTGAGCCAGAATCGTTGTAATGGTAAGCAGGTTTGTTTGACCTTTGGGCATATGTAAGGTCACTATGACTTAAAACTAACTCAAAGCCACCTGAAAACAACTACGGCATGGCTCCTAAGGCACCTACATATGCTACGAAGGAGGCACCATTCAATATCTCCTGGAGATTTTGCTTTTTGTTTGAGTAATTGTGCTTCCCTTTAACACATTCTATGGACTTTGTATCAAAAACCACTTTTAAGAACCTCAGAACACTTTTGAAAAATATAATTTGTAGGCAGTTTCATGGCATATAATAATACACCAGCCCAACATTTGAATGAATATTCATAATATGATTTGAGGCTTGACTGAAAGCTCAGGGTTGTGAAGATACGAGAAGATGGAAGTGGTGCCTTGCAGCCACAAAGGAATATGGGAAGGAGATAAAAATAGCTGATTGATATTCTAATTCTAAGACATCTACTTATTAACATTACTTGGAAGTGTATATGCAGATCATTCGACATATTGGCACTCATATTACTATCTATGTTCATCATCTTTGGACCCAGGATAAAAAGTATCAATGACTTATTTTTGAGAGGTATAGAGAAAATGAGTTGGACTACTTCTTGCTGCTGGAGATTCAGAGAAGTTGGATAAGATCGTGGATCCTCCAAACTGCACCTATAGATAACAGACCAAACCCCGGATTTACACTAAGGATGTTTCCTTACGGATGGTTCACACTCCAACCAAACTTACTGTTATCTAATGAATTCCCACCTAGAGAAACCCTACAGGACAGAGTATTTATGAGACTGAACCTATTTACAGAACCATTCTGCCTCATCTTTCTCTTGAAGAGTGGCTGTTGGGTTAAGATTACCAATATTTCAGTTAGCAGACTAAGACTTAGAGTCATTACAATGGACTATAAATTGGTATGTTCAGAGAAAAGATTCTTCTATGTTCTTCACTCTGTGACTAGTGCTGGCACGTGGTAGGCGTTAAAAGAACCTTTGTTGGACAAGTAATTGAAATTATGCACATATCTCAGAGATGTAAGGATAAATGAAAATAGAGGGGTTTTGTGTCTGTAAACTGTTCACAATGCTTGATGCAGTTGAGCATGTCTTGGAAGTATCTTTGGAAGAGGATGGTCTATTATTTTATGTGCTATGCACATAAAAAATGTATGTGCAAAGAACATGCATGCTTAATGTTTATGAATGTTCTCTTTGCCAAGAGACCAGGAGAACTAAATGGTGACTAGTTACTATTACCTAGTGTATTGATCAAAGATTTTGAAGAAGAACCTTGATCAAAGGGAGCAAAGGTGGAACAGAATTTTAAAATCTAAAAGGAATCTAGACTTTCTGGAGTCAATCAGGGACTTTGTAAGCCCCTGAAATTATTTCACTGAGTTAATCTTCAAACACTAAGCCATAAACTAAAACTATGCCCTAAAGTCTTTTTTGAAACAACCCCCCCACATATCTTAATAGATAAAGTACATTTCCTTTTAGCATTATACAGTTTTTAACATTATTTATATGATGTTAGATAGACAATGTCAACTCAAAAGGTTGGGTTGGAAGTTTAGGGGACAGTAAGTTTAAGGCAATGGTGACAAAATCATTTGGAAATGAATAGCTACAATAGTAATACAGCCTGAAGAATGTATTCAGTATACACATAGAAACTTGAAATTGGTGTAACTTTGGCTGTGCCTATTTCCACCAATATATATGCATATTATATATACTTTATAGATATTCTAAGCCTCTGTGAATTCATGACTAGAGTTGAGAAATTGGACAAATTGGACAAGTTGCCTACCTATAAACATGAGGAATTCTCAACTGTTTGAGTTATTCTGGGGATGATTTTGCCTTTAGAAGACACCATGGTGACATTTGGGTCAAGCTGCTAAACACAAGTCCAGGGGTTCAAATCCACCAGCAGCTCTGCTAGAGAAAGATGAGTCACCTGACAGCTCACTCACAGATTTTCCTTCTCTGAATTATTCTGAGTTTCTAAATTGTCTCCATGAGAGTGGGTCCCTGGTGGTTCAAATGGTTTTCCTTGGGTCACAAGTGAAAGGTGGGTGGCTTGAAACCACTCAGCTGTCATCCTGGAAGTAAAAGCCTGGAAAACTGCTCTCATAAAGAGAAGGTCAAGAAGCCTCTCGGGAACAGTTCTACCAGGTCTTGGAATCCCCTCCAGGGCACAAGAAAGTCAAAACATCATAGAAAGTGTCGTCTAGTGTGCCATTGCTTACTTCTTTCCTAGAAATAGATTTCAGATACAAAATCAAAGACTTTAGTACAGCTGACAATCCCAAACTCTAGAACTAAGAGGTGTGTCAGTTTGGTGTGCAGTTTGTAGCATTCCATGAACTTCTGAGTAGTTGCCATTTTTCATATAGATGGATATCTTTAACTGCATTGAGAGCACAGAAAAAGAAGTAACAGAATAGTTTAAATCAATGGATTCACAATAGATTCAGAATTTGTTCTTCCTACTATGTGGCCCAGGGAAGACAGCTTAACTTCTCTAAATTTCTACATCTTAACCTGTAAAATGGGCGTAATGGTACCAAATTCACAAGATTGTTGTGAGAATTAAAAGATAAAAGACTTGTGGGATTTTTACTCAGTATATACTTTAGCCTAAAAAAAGATTAGCTATTTTTATTACCCTCACTCGCTGCTTAGCGTCAATATCCTGTCAGGAATTGTCATCTTATGGGAGCAGCTTTAGAATTCTTTGTAAGTGATATTTGGAGTTCTTTTTCTTTTGTTAGTTTGTGTTTTCACTCTTTTATGAGATTTTGTAGAAGCAAGAAATTCAAGATGTTCAAGGAAGGATGAATGAGCCTGATAAATTTGGTAGTAAGACCCTAGAAGTCATACATTTTTAGAACAGGCCAAGCCTAAAAGGGTTCCCTAGTACAAAGAGACTTCAAAAAAATTCATGGAAGAAATGGAATTAGAAGGTAACAGAAATTTCACCTGAGCTTCTGAAGCCCTAAAGGACAATTGAGGGTAGCCTCTCAGTGAAAAAAATTGGAATGTTGTCAAGTATTTAATTTTACTTGAATCAATAATTAATAACCATATTAAAAATAGCCAAAAAAATCAACCAACATACTGGGTAAACGGGTGCAAAATATCTCTTTAAAGGCTTTTTAAAAAGAAAGATGTTACATCTGTGAGTATGGTGCCTCGGGCTATTTTCAGTCACCTCATCTGCATGTGAAAGTTTAAACCATGAGAAAAAAGACCCAGGAATCGATGTATTTGAAATGTGGTGTTGGCAGAGAATATTGTATATACTTTGGGCTGCTAGAAGAATGAACTGTCTTGGAGGAAAGCCAGTCCAAAGGCCCCTTGGAAGTGAGGATGGGGAGGTTTTGACTCATTTTCTTTGGACACATCACCAGCATGGAACAACTGTTGGAGAAGGGCATTGTGGTTAGTAGTGGGTTAGCAAAAAACAAGAGGATGAATTGACACAGTGGAATCCACAATGGGTTCAAATATAACAAGGATTGTGAGGATCGTGTATGAACAGTCAATATTTCCTTCTGTGAGTGAAAGCCAATCCCTTGGATCCTAACAAGGAGCCTCCAGACTACGGGCTTTACAGTTGAGGACTGAAAAAGAGTGTTAGGAAGAACCAACCAAGAAGTTATTTCGCTATTTTACTTGTGATCTCAGCTTGGCTTATGCTGTGCACTGAAAATAAAGCAAACCAATTATTCTAGGTGAATTCTCTTTCCTTACTTTCTTAGGGTAGGTCACATTATCTTCATTGCATACGAAGGACATTAAGCTTGCTTGCATACAAATCAACTGGAAATAACCTAAATTGCTGGCAATATTGAGGTGTTGGCAACATGATCATTGTTTAGTAGCATAGAAGATGCAGTGGAAATTTTAGTGAGTTGGTAGTCAGAGTGATGATTAACCAGTTCCATGAGCATCTGAGAGTATAATTACTTATGATCTGCAATATTTATGCTCCCTTTAGGCATCATTATATTTTCTTACGTGAGTAATTTTTTAACTCATACATCTATAAAAGATCAGAATATACTCAACTCTATTTAATTTAATTCAAAATATGTGTGTTATAGCCATTCTCAAATTCACAAGGAGACAAATGAGGATAGTTTTTTTTTAATTTTTTTAATTTTTTTTTGAGGATAGTTTTATAAAACTGGCTAAGAGAATTACAAAGTATAAAATGTAATTCTTCAACAACGAGCTTGTGATAACAAGTTATGTGAAAATTTTACACACACACCAAGAAATATGTACATAGGATTTTAAAACAATATAAAAATATTAGCTATTGAATATGTAATCATCCCTAGTGTAGGTTCGTTAATTAGATCATTATTTTCAAAGGTCTATTCCTAGCAATATTTTTATTTCGGTATAATGGAGCTATGTGGAGTTGTCAAAGACTCAGCCTCTCCTCTAAACTAGGAAAATGCTCAATAGTTCATGAGTAACGGGAAGAGAACAATACATTAAAGAAGAGTCCTAAAGTAGATACAAAAGACTAATGTTCAGATGGAGAGGACTCTCTATAGAAAGAATAGGAGAAAGAGGAATATATGGTTGCACCAGAATCAATTGACTTAAAATATAATAGTTAAGTAATTATGACTAAGTAAAGAGCTTCACCTTGACTCATCGAGCTTTGGGGGCAGGTCTAATAATAGACCTTGAATATAAAATGGGTGAGTTGTTTTCTTATTTACTCAGTGGATGAAACAGGAAATTAAAATAGCCTTTAAACCATCTTGAAAACTGCCTAGTAATAATTATTCAAACAAAATACAAATAAGAGGTTGAGTTAATTTCAAAGCTAGGCTCCTCTTCATCTACAAGATATCTTACAAGTTCCTTTCTAAAAGACATTATTATGCACAGAATTATATTCATGTTGTACTTTCATGTTTCAGCTCGAAATGGTTATTGTTGTTTACTGTTGTCAGGTGCTATAAAATTGGTTCTGATTCATTGCAACCCTATGCTGAACAGAACAACACTGCCCTGTTCTTTGTCATCTTCACAATTGTTTTTATGTTTGAGTTCATTGTTGCAGCTGCTATGTCAATCCACCTCATCAAGGGCTTTCATCTTTTTCGTCTTCCCGCTATTGACCAGGCATGATGTCTTTTCCAGGGATTGGTCTCTCCTGTAACATGTCCAAAGTACATGACATGAAGTCTCATTTTCCTTGCCTCTGAGGAGCTTTCTGGTTACTTCTTCCAAGACAGAGCTAATTTTTCTTTTTGCAACCATAGATGTGAACTATTCCTGGGCTGTTTTGGGTAGATACAGCAAGCCTACTCTCTGAACCAAAACCCAAACAAAAAACCTCTCCCTGCTGTCACATCAAAACAGTATTTGTTTAGAATCTTCTGATGCCTGATACCTGATCCTGCGGATACCTCGTGATCACAGGGGTTGATGTGCTTCCTCCATGTGGGCTTTGTTGCTTCCTTGCTAGATAGTGGCTTTTTAAAAAAACTTGAGGCCTTTAAAACCTGAGATACTATATCTTGTAATAGCTGGGCACCATTAGTTTTTTTTTTTACCACATTTGCTTGTGCATCCATTTTGTCTTCAGCAATTGCATTGGTAGGGTGAGCATCACAGAATGCCAGATTATTAGAAGATAGTGTTCTTGTGTTGAGGGAGGACTTAGGTTGAGGCCCAATGCCCATCTTCTACCTTAATATTCAACCTAAAAATATATGTACATAGATCTATAATCCTATCTTTAATTATTAATATATTCACATACATACTTTCCTAGGTTTATACCTCAGTAAATGTCTTTTGCCTCTTAGTTTTTTACTCTATTTCCTTTTACTTTCTTCCTTGTCCTACTATCATGTTCAACCTTCATTCGGCTCTCTGTATTTCCTCTTGGCTACCTTGTATTTGATTGAACCACACCAGGCATTCTATGCCCTCCTCACCATCAATATTAGATCTCTTCTTATTCCCTTGTCCCTGGGTTTGTTGGTCTTCTCCTTCCTTTCCTCCACCTCCTCCTCTTCCCTGTCCCCTCACAATCATTGGCCCCATTACTTTCTCCTTGGGATTATTTTCCCCCCTTCCCCCCTCTGTGGTCTGGGCAGATCTGCCACTCTCACCTGGCTGTATCTTAAGTGCTGTTCTCTGTAGTGCATTCTTCTGAGGAGGGGGCTCCACTTACCCGGGTTAAGGGCCAGCCTTGCAGACCTCTTTTAGTTTACTGCTTCGTGCCAGGATGTTGCCTTCAAGACCTGGTGCACCATGTTGAAATCTGTTCCCTCTCTCTCTTTCCTGTGGAGACATAAACAGTACTTTCCCGGGGGTGGATTAGTGACCTGCTCCCCCAATGCCATCATCTTTCTCCTGACTTTTTATTCTTCTCTCCACCTCACCTCATCCCTCTTTCCCTCTTCTTTATGTTGGTTTGCTATATGCATCATTAGCCTTGATCTGTGCCCTGCCTGTGTGCCTGTCCCTCAACCTATAAATTATGTATTAAATAGTTTCTTCTGCTCCCAACTATATTGATTGGGCCTACCTCAGTGAATTCATCTTGTACTTGTCCTTTTGTGCTTCACTAACTTGGCTTTGCATAATTTCCTTCAACTCTTCCCATGAGACAATGTGCTTCATGTGTTTGTCATTGTTTTTTAGGGAAGTGTAGTACTCCATTGTGTATATGTGAGTTTTCTAACCCACTCATTTATCAATGGTGATTTAGGGAGTTTCTAGATCTTTGCAGTTGTGAATTGTGCCGCAATAAACATTGGAGTAGATAATGGTCATGGTCTATTTCTTATGTTTTCTGGGTATATTACCAGTAAGGGGATTGGTGGGTCATAAGGTAGCTCAATTTCCATTTACTTTAGATATCACCAGTGTGTTAGTCCGAGTAAACTAGAGAAACCAATTCGTAAACACACATATGGATATAAGGGAAAGGTTTATATGCAAGAGAAATGGAACATTGAGAAAGCATCCCAACCCAGTCCAGTCCAAAGTCATAAGTCTGATATTAACCCATATGTCTGATACCAGTCTATAAAGTCTCCTTCTGACTTATGAAGCACATGCAGTAGAAGCATCCAGGTTCTGGCAGGGGTCTCCCCATGGCTCTTATTGCCAGGCCTCAGGGACCATCAGCAGTATCCATTGGTGGTAGAAGCATGTCAGTGCTTTCAGGGTAGCTGCTTTCAATCAGTGGCTACTTTCTACACAGAAGCTGTTCTCTACATAGTAGCTGTTCTCTACACAGTAGCTGCTCTGTATATATGTGTGACTGAACCGCATAAGTACATTATGGCTCCAATCCTGTCACACACCTGTATTTATACAAGGTATATGTGATAGGGTTGACGTGATGATGTCATCATGCCAGGTACTCATATGTGGATATATCTGCATGTGGGCAAATCTACCTGGAGACTGATGGAGGATTGGTGTCTCAGTTCCTAAGACCATCGGAAATACGCATTTTCTGATGGTGTTAGATGACCCCTGTGAAAGGGGTTATGAACTGCTGAGCTACACAGTGATGGTATTACCACATGTAAGCCCCTGGTGGGGGGTAGGGAGGGTGGGGGGTAAGGAAACAACCTTCATGGGAAAACTTTGGAGCTTGAGGTGGCCTGGCAGAGAAGCCACTAGTCTGGTAGAGATTCACCAGAGGGCCGAGATGTCCAGGCTGGCCCTATGGGACAATCTGCTGAGGATGGTGAATAGGTTCTGACTGTAGTTTGAAGAGCTGTGGTCACTTGCTGCGGAGGGATCCGCCTTCAGGCTAAAGGGGCACAGTCAGACTGTAGCTATTGAAGTGTTCTTGTTGCAACTATTTGAGCCCCACACAGATGGCTGGCAGGTTCCAGCCACAGTGGCATGGGTAGTAGTTGGTAGGTAAGTGAATCCCAGGTGCAGGTGCCTGAGCTATGTATGAGTGACAGTGGTAGGGGTGGGTTCCAATTGCGGTGGGTATAACCATGAGCTGGTGTGTGTGGGACCATTCACAGTGAGTTTTACCTTCGACGGCCTGTGAAAGGGATCTAGCTGTAGCTGCTCCAGCTGCAGCTGGTGGCAGGAGGATACCAGGTGTGGCAATGGGGCGCTGCATGGGATGAAGGTGACTGCTTGTGGCGATGAGTGCGACAGGTAAAAGTTAGACAGAACCTAGTGGTTCTGGAGCATGGCTACCTTGGGGGTGGGGGTGGGGGTGGGAAGAGATCAACCTCATGGCCCAGGGAGTACCCTGGATACTACAGGAGTTAATTCACTTATCTGAATCTCCCGCTTGTTCTCTAGTTGGTGAATTTACCGATCACCTCAGAGATCTTGATGTAAGCTGCTTACCAAAACATCATTTTGCCAGAAGTCCTCAATGAATTTTTTTAATTCAAAGTTTCAGAAGATAAATGTAAGTCTGGATGAACCCACTTAAATACTTTTATTTGTCTTTAACAAATTTATTAATATATAATTCACACGTCATACAATTCAGTCATGTTATTGAGGGCTCATACAACTCTTATCACAATCTGAGCAAACATTCATGGAATGCAAAGCACATTTGTACATTTGTTGCCATCACCCTCTCAAAGCATTTTCTTTCTACTTAAGCTCCTCCTTTTCCCACTCCCTCCCTGTGCCCCCCCCTTCTAAATAACTATCAATCTAGTCAATGTCTCAATAGATTTCTCTATCCTGTATTTAATATGAAGAACATCAGACAAAAATCCCCAGCAAACAACAAAATAAAATGCAAAGAAACCTCAATGCATGAGAAAGCAAAAGATAATAAAAATCATAGTGCATTAAAATGGACCAAAATGATTATGTGTTTTAGTACATTTTGATTTTCTTTTTAAAAAACAGTTTTACTGGCATTTCTTCCAGAATCATGTCCAGAAGAGTTGTACCATCATTGCCACTGTCGGTTTTAGAACATTTTCTTCTTCCTGTACTCATGGTTATTACTGCAATTATTTTTGTCAATTGTGACAAAACATTTAGCAAAACATTTTCCAATTTAACAGCTTCTACATGTATAATTCAATGCCACTGATCATACTCTTTGTGTTGTACAGCCATGTGTTCATCTTTAACATAAATCCATATATAGGAATTCACTTTTCATTGTGCCGAATATCCCTGGTGACACTGAACATAGGTTTTTTCCTTCCATAGTCTTCTGCAAACTGGGTGTTCAGAATTTAAGCTCTAATACCATGCTCTCCTCTGTATATAAAATATTGAGGCTTCTGCCTGTCTTCTGATTGAATTCTGACTGGTACAATACTCCTAAATGCATATGCTAGACATTAAATAAAATCAAACTCACTGCAATTGAATAGATTCCAACTTATAGTCACCCTCTCAGTCTCTCAGACTTCATGGTAGTAAAACAAACAGAAAACTCATACTTTTTCCTTTAGAGAAGCCAGTGGTTTCAAACTGATGACATTGTCATTATAAGTTCAATATACAGCCCACTATATCTTCAAGGCTCCTCGGAAAGACATAAAAAGAAGGTTTAAAAATTGTGATAAAAAATAAAACTGAGAATTACTAAACATTTAGAAAACAATCACATGGGTCAATATATTTTAGTTAAAAAATACTGGTGGCACAGCAGTTTCAGTGTTGGGCTACAAACTGAAATGTCTGAATTCCAATCCACCAGTCATTTGGAGGGAAAAAGATGAGACAGTAGGCATCCCTGGAGAATTGTATTGCCCTAAGCCCTATAGTGTTAGGAGGCAGCAAAAAAGATGGAATGATACATGACTGACAGGATAGCTGAAACATTAGAACAGCTTTGGGGATTGTATAGACCAGGTCATGTTTCTTTCTGTTATACAGAGGTAGCTATGGGTTGGAAACGAATTGAGGGCACATTGCATCAAGAGCACGAAAAACTCATGACGTAGTTCTGCTGTGTCCTGTAGAGTTTTTAGAATTGTAATTCACTCCATGACGGTGGGTTTGCTTTGGTTTCAAATACATTTTAATATATATATGTATATATACACTGTTTGTATTACTTTTCTATTGTTGTACAACAATCATTATGAACTTTGCCTCTTAAAACACATCATTGTTATCTTATAGATCCCATGGGTCAGAAGAGCTTATAAAAAAATCATTGTTCTATATATAAACTATTTTCTTTTCAATTGATTCAAAATACCACCAATCTAAATGGTATGCAACCAATTAACTCTCAGACATTTACTTAAGCTATCCGACCCCTGAAGTCAGAATTTTCTCAGGCTTTCTACATTTCTGGTTTATGGATTCTTTCAGCCAATGGTAGGTGGGTGAGGTATAAACTGGGAAAAATGATTTTCTGCCTCAGAGAGGGCTTCAAGCTAGGACCCTCTCCCCAGGAAAGGGGGCATGGAAGACTCCATAAATTCATAAATATAATTCATGGAATGATAATCTGAGTCAGTCACCTCTCTATGTTCTGCTCAAATTGCTGAGAACACCCAGAAGAAAGTTATTGTGGGTAATTGTCATCACGGCCACCCTGACCTATGGGAACTCCCCTCTAATGTTAAGTGCATGCACAGAACAGAAGACTACTCAGCCTCATGCTGCTTCCACAGTTGGCAACAGATTGAACTACTGTGATCACCAGAATTTCCACGGAGTATTTTTTTGGAAGCAGATCAACAGACAAGTCTTCCAAATATGCCTTAACTTGGAACCTCTGAAGGGTCCTGGATCCTCATGATGTTGTTGCCTCGCCACCTCCTGGAGTTGGCCTCATTTTCATGGTAAAATCGCAGAGTCTGCTTAAAGTAAAAGCACAATCTAAACTATGTGGAGAGTCTCCATTCCCCACAGAAAGAAATCACTTCAGAGGACAGCACTGAAGCTACAGCTAAGGAAGAGGGACCTGTCTGATCCGAGCACACGGGAGCAAATGAAGAGAAGGAAGAGGCAGTGGAGCACATCTTGGCCCACCACACCTTGAGGATAATATCCCCGCTCAGAGCAGCCAATGCACAGAGAGGACAAAAGGGCCAGCCCCATTGTGAGACACGATGTCTGTCACTGACCCACAGCACTGGAGGCACAGTGTGGGAATTGCACCCAATCTGACTACACACACCGGGGTGAAACGTTGGAGTCAGACTCCAAAAGACTCAAAAAGTCAACAAAGAGATTTGCATTGTAGCACCTATGAAACATACAACTTTCCTCTAGTTCTTTACTGCTTCCCCCTACTATCATGATCCCAATTCTACCTTACAAACCCAACTTGACAAGCGGATATATACTGGTACAGATAAGAGCTGGAAACACAGGGAATCCAGGAAAGAGAAATCTCTTGGGTCAATAATGAGAGTAGTGATACCAGGAAGGTAAGGGAAAGGTGGGAGAGAAAGTGGAGACTACTTACAATGATCTACATATATAACCCCCTCCCTGGGGGATAGGTAACAGAAAAGTAGGTAAAGGGAGATATTGGTCAATGTAAGACTTGACAAATAATAATAGTTTATAAATCATCACGAGTTCATGAAGGAGGGAGGGGTCAAATGAAGAGCTGTTATCAAGGGCTCTAGTAGAAAGAAAATGTTTTGAAAATGATGAGAGCAACACATGTATAGATGTGCTTGACACGATGGATGGATGGAGAGATGGATGGTGATAAGAGTTGTATGGACCCCCAATAAAATGATGAAAATGTAAGTTTATTGAGAGAGTGCAATTTGTGAATTGGGGTCATACAGAGCAACGGGGCCATTACAAAGTACTCCAGTTTACTGGAGCTAAAGAGAGGTACTTATTGTGGTAAATAAATACATTCTCAGCAAATTCTGACTGGTTGACCCTCCCTGGTTTGACTCAAATTATCTAACCATAGCCACATTGCCTGTTCAGCATACTGTTGAAATTAGTATAGCATCTATATCTTCAAGCCAAAGCAGATGTTTGACAAGCTGGAGTTTCTGCCCCTGCTATCCAAATGCCCTGTACCTTGGAAGGACCTTATACAATTTTAAGCATTACTGTGAATTGGAATGGTGAAGATGGCAGAAGCCTGGGCAGTGTCTTGTTTGACTCTCCACAGGATCTTTTGAGTTGGAATGGACTCCATGGTCTCTAACAACAATGAGTGAGGAGTTGGAACTCACTCAATGACTTCAGACCAAAAATGAGGTCGCTGTGAGCCAGAGTATACAGGAGGGCTCGAGGTTTTTAGGTGGTAGTTGTGTTGTTCGGGGACATTTTGAAATAGAAATAGACCCTGAAACAAAATGGAGTTTCTAGTGCTAAGGGAGGGCCCGATTCAACCCTTGTTCTATCATTTCAGGGTATGTTGAATGCCTTTACTTAGAAATGCTCTTATACATCTCGCAAAATGCTGTTTGGCTTTCCTCTTGTCTTCGTTGTCCAGAGACACTCAAACACCTGCATTTTTAAGTACTCCTATAGAATAGCAGTAACCAAATTCCACTGACAGGAACACTGGTCAAAATCGAACCAAATTTACCACTGAGCCTTCACCAAACTCTCACTCTACCACTAGAAAGGTCATAGGACTGACTCAACTCGAAATACACTAAGAGACCTGGGTGAGCAACTCTCTCAACTACCACTTGCACCAAGCTGAGTCCTGGCCACTCTTTGCTCTGGAGACCCAGAAATTCATGTGTAACCAGCAGACTCATCCTTCAGTCAGTGCACAGGGGAATTTTATGAATACTACTTCAGTTGCCTCAGAAAATAAGATGGACAGGCAGTGACTCTGAGAATTCAGCTATTGGCACCATTTTCCCCTAATCCTTTTAATGTTCTAATCTCTCCATTAGTTAACCATACTGCTTTTGTCTTTAGACAATCAGTAAAAGTCTGAGAAGAGAAAAAAATTAATTTAAGATAGAAGTAACATCAAAAGAACCGTGCTTTTAAACTTTCAGGATTGTAAGGTCAATTAATTCCTCAAAACTCACTGTTATTGTGCCAAATCTGACTCTCAATGATCCAATAGGACAGGCTTGAACTGCCTTTGTAGTTTCACAGACTATGGGTCTTTGGGGTTTTAGAAAGGCCCCCTCTTTCTCCCAGAGAGCAGTTGGTGGTTCCAACTTCTGAACTTTCCTTAGCAGCCCAGTGTGTAACCATGACACCACTAGGATTTTCAACTAATTCCTAGTTCGTTTTATTGGAACATTCAACTTTTGATGAGGCCTTAGTGCACTGTACTACTCATGAGGATGGTTGGGGTTGGTTATAATAAACCATATTACTTAACTTTAGAATCACTTATTCTGTATGAATTTCATTTATTTATATTTTGCCTTTCATTATAACTTATATATTAAAAAATGGATCAGTTAAAACAAAATCAAGCAGGTGGAACTCAGGTTGAGGAATCCACACTCTAAAATTATTTTGCTCCAAATCACGATTAGAATTGGTGATTAGAGGGTCTATAATCTAAGGTAAATTATACATTTTAGACAGGTACTCCCTTCACCGATCATTTCCAAAGTATTTCTGTGATTCCTGTGTCAATGTTTCTGCTATCATAAGGGAGGACTAGCTAAGGAAATAGAGAGACGATCAGCATGGAGCTGCAGTCCATTTGTTTGAAGTCTGGTATCTTTCTGGAAAGACAAATGTTGAGAATCAACATTCCCTGTGCCTTAGTTAAACGGGAGGTCAGAAAGAGCTATTTCTGACTCCAAGTTAATCCTTGGGTCAGATGGGTAAGCAACTGTCTTTGCAGTTTGGGGTTTGAGAAGAAACGAACTGTTGACTGAAGCCAAGTTTGGCTCTTGAGGCTACCTCAATCCCTTCAAGGCAGAGGTGCTGGCCTCTTGCTTTGGATCAGAGAAAGGTCACCATGGAGGAAGAGACCAAATACAAAGCCTGACTCAAGTCACTTCAGAGCATCAGAGCAACCCCAGGGAAGAAGCCCTGACACAAACAAACTCCAGCTTTAATAGCCTACGTGTTTGATTCTCAGAAAAGTCGATCTCGCTTCTCTGCCTGCAGGAGACCAGAGATGTATGGTTCAGTTTTTCACCATTCATTGCAACCTGTCGAAGCTAAAGACATTTCTGGGTGTTCTTGGCACAGAAGCCTTAATTCAGTGGGGTAAAGCTGGCCTCTGTCCTGTCTTGTTGTTAGTCACTAGTTAAAGTGGGTAGGTAATCAGGTTGTATGGGTTCATGGGCTCCTGCTAAAATGATATATGGGCACTTAAGTGGCTCATTATGGCTCTGAAACAGTTCTTTTCTGAAGCTCTATTTTCATCTCCAGCCCCAAAATGAGCTTCTGAGTCCCACTGAAAAGATACAGGAACCTTAGAAGTTACGAAAAGAAGGCTCCGAGGCATTCATCTTTACACTGCCAAACTTTGGAGCTGCACAGTGTAGCACTTTTCATGCAGTGAGAAAACCAAAGGTCGTTGTTGCTTTGGTTGGTCAAAGATTCCTTTAGGTTCATGTTTTCCTTCCAATAATCTATACTGCAAAGAAGAATCACTAATCAGCTTTGTTTATCCTGAATCTGTGGCGAATAATCACACTGATTTTCAGGTTTATTCAAACTAGCATGGTGACTTAGTCATGAACCATTCAGAAGCAGCCTCTCCTAATTAGCACCCATGATAAACAATCCTATGGGCAGTGAAAATGGGGAATCCCTCATTGAGATGGATTAACTACATGGCTGTGGTAATGACCTCAGGCATGGGAACCCTTGTAAGGATGGCACTGTTTGTCAGGACAGTTGTAACAACTATGCAGTGTTTCTGTTGGGCATAGGGTCTCTATCGATTAGAAGCAACTTGATGGCACAGAACAATCATCTTAGCAGTTCTGGGGAGAAAGTTCTATTCCTGTAAACAGTCACAGACTAGAAACTAATCGGAGCAGTTCTACCATGTCTTCTTTGAGTCAGAATCAACTCCACGGCAGGGTGTTTGGTTTTATCAGCAGTTCTAAAGCACTCACTTCTCTAGGGGAGAAAGATGAGGCTTTCTGCTCCCGTAGAGATTTATAGTATTAGAAAGCCACAAGGACAATTCTCTAAGGTGACGGGAACTTGGTAGCAGTGAGTCTGGTTGATAGGGTCAGTACTCTAGGAAGTGTGGTGCAGCTCTGGTTAAGCACGTAACGAGGAACCAAAGTTGGCAGTTCAAATCCAGCTGCTGCTTCATGGGTAAATAATCAGCTTCCATAGAAATGACAATGCCTTAGCATTTGTTTACCTTTTGACAAATGTTGAATTTGCTCTCGTTTTTAATGTCTTCTTTCAAACTGGGCTTTATTCTGTTGTATTTTGTTATTATTGGTAGGATTGGTAGTATTCTTGACAGGCTGATAATTTGTATGTTTTTCTGTATGTGAAACCCAGGATGGATGAATCTAGAGAGAAAGTAACTGGATTAAGGGTTCCTTGGGGCTGTGGCAGGGGAGGCTGGGGGGAAGTGGGGAATGAATAACAAAGAGTACAAAGAGGAAGAAAATGTTCTAAAACTGAATGTAGTGGCAGTTGTACCATGCTTCCTGCTATGACTGAACTATTGAATTGTATGGCGTGTGGATTGTATCCTAATAGAACTGTATGCAAATATAACTTTTCAAACCTTATGGGGTAATTTTACTCTCTCCTCCATGCTTGCTCTAAGGCAAAACTGACTCCAAGTTTTAGTGCTCCAGAGCCCCCGGGTTGTACAAAATGCAATTGACTCAATTGCATCTGGTTAACTAGCTGATCAGAACCATGGAAGCAGATCAGGTCTGATATTTCTGCCTTATTGTTTAGACTGAAGCATCTTTGATCTTTGGTACCCTTGCATTGCTTAAAGAAAGTGCCAGCCTTTATAAAAAAAACTAGGGTTGAATTTGTCATCTCCACTCTCATGTAATCAATACAATTCATACAATATGATTTCAATGAAAAGTAGGCAATCATTTTTTCCCAAACATTTCCCCATATAAACAACTTTGCAGTCATATCCCACAATTTAATGAATGACATTCAGTTTACTCACTCGCAAAATCACTGCCATTGAGTTTATGCTGGCTCCTAGAGACCCTAAGATGGAGTAGACCTAGCTCTGAGTTTATAAGACTGCAACTCTTTACAGGAGTTGAAAACCTCTTCTTTCTTCCTGAGAGTTGGTGATTTTGAACTGCTGGCCTTATAGTTAGCAGCCTCACCCTTGACCACTGTGTCATCACGATGCCTCAACATTGTTTTTGCAAATATAAATAATTCATATATATTAAAATCACTCTGAAGTTTCATTAGGGTTATTTTAAAATATGATCATTATAATGGTCCCTTTATGGCTCAACTTTCACTCTCTCTTTTCATTAAAACATTGCCTTGATTTTCCAGGTGACTCTCAGGCCAGGCTTAGGCATTGCTAAGGAGCCCCTCAGTAAGAGCTGAGGGCTTAAAATGGGGACTGTCTCCATTCTATTTTACTAGAGTCACTCTTTTTTTCCCGAGCACAATGTCAGAAACACTGTTCCAGTGTGAATTCTCTTTCTGATGTATGTCCACTGCTCCCAGATTTGATCTCTTCATTTCTACCCAAGTCTACAATGATACCATTTCTTTGTATAAGTACTAATGTGTCGAGAAAATTAGAGTGAAAATTAGTCTTTGGTGTGAAAATTAGAATAATGGCATAGTTATCTTCCTATCAATAGCTTATAAGCACAGAGGAAATTACCAATTCTCTCTCAATAATTTTGCTTTGAACCCCAGAAAGACAAATAAAATGTAAATTAGGGAAGACATTTTTATTCTCTGTCCTATGAGTGTCCAATAGAGAGAAACTCTGAGAGGTCCGGTGATTTTCTGTCACTGGAACAAATGAGGTTAGCACGGAGGAAGGACAGGAAGCACATAAAAATACCCCAGAGAATGCAGCCTCAATGCTGCAGAGAACAGAGCCATAAATGAAAAAGGAGCAAAATTATGAAACCGGGGCAAGTTTCCAAGGAAGAGAACAAGAAAGAACAATTGTATGGCGGGAAATGAGAAAAGTTAGAGTATGAAAGGAGATGCATCTTGTAAGAGACTTGCAATTACATGAGGCAAAGAGATGGACTAAGGAACTTTTCTCTTTCTAGCAGTTAGGGGGAAAAGGCTGTTAACAGAGCATTGTGAAGAGACAGATGCTTTCAATGGATCCCTTTCCTCTCTGTCTTTTCAAAAAATTGCAGCTGCTATCATTTCACCAGAAAGGGTCCCCTGTGAGTTTGGTGAAACAAGTTTGGTGAAAATTGGAGAATATGTCTCCAAAACCTAGATCTTGGAAAATGTACACATCCAAAGTTTCTTGGGAATTGATAGATATTATTTATAGAATTCTAAGCCACTATATTGGAGATAAGAAGCTCTGTTGGCACTGTGAGATAAGAATTGAGCTATTAACCATAGGTTAGTGGTTCAAGTCTTGGGAGAAAGTTGAGGCTATTTGCTGCCTTGAAACCCTGAATAGCAGTTCTACTCTGTCATCCAGGGTTATTATGAAGCAGAAACAACTTGATGGCAGGGCTTTGGTTTTTGTTTCAGTATTTTTGAGATATTCTGTAATGTAAAATTTCTTTTTCTGAAACCCAGACAGAAAGATAACGTGTGTGTGTGTGTGTGTGTGTCAGAGAGAGAGAGCCAGAAGATCGAGGGGGTGCTATGGACTAGGTGTTGGCCTGCTAATGGAAACGTTGGTGGTTCAAACCCACCACACACTTCACCAGAGAAATTTGAGGTTCCTTCTTCCTACAAAGATTTCAACTTCAGAAATCCTGTAGAGAGTTGCTAGAAGTGAAAATTTAATGGGTGATCGCTGGTTTAAATATATAGGTATACTATATATGAGTCTGAGTATATAGATATATAATTATACATATATGGGGGGCTCCCCCTCTATAAGCTCTACTGGGGAGAGCTTTCTTAATACATTTTTTTCCTCACTCATTGCAAGCAATGAGCAACTCTCTCTGAGTTACTACACCCAGTGGCATTGCCTGGGAAGGTTCTCTGGTCAAAGTGAATTTTTTCGCAAAAGTTTGAAGCCTGTTTTGGTTTGTTTGTTTGTTTTTTGTTTTTTTGTGCGTGTGAAAACCGATTTAAGAGAACAGCATTTGTCTGTGAAATTTTGTTTCCTGCTCAGGAAAAATGCCACAGAAACTGTTGTGATATTAAACACAGCTGACAAGGATAGCCCTATGAGAAAAACTCAAGTGTACCAGTGGTTTTCTCATTTCAAAATGGTGAAATGTTGGCTGATGAAAAACCTCATCTGGACATCCATTTCCTTCCTGAACAAATGAAAATATTAACTCCTAGTGAATCTGGAGTTCATTCCCCTAGGTCAGACTGTTAATCAATGTTTCTATTTAGAGGTTCTCAAAACATAGTTTAATAGTGTGCAACAGAAAGAGGCCTGATTTGTGGCAGATGGGAGGCTCGTTTTGTCACCACAACAATGCACTTGCTTGCGCAATTACCTGTGTGCTAGCTTTTGGCATAAAACAGCATGACTCTCTTACCCCATGCATCTAATTCACCTGGCCTCACTCTGTGTGATTATTTCTGACTGACTAGGAAAAACAGCATCGAGAGGAAACATGCTGAGCTTTGAAAAAACAGCTTTGAGTCAATCCAGACTTTTTTCCAAGGTCATGAGACATGACATTATTTTTACGACCCTGAAAGCAAACATCAATTAAGCCCCTGGAAGACGCCATTGTCACCTCACCCCCCCCCCCAAAAAAAAACAACCTTGTCAAATGAAATAAAAGATCAAGATGATGCTTTTGTGTGTGTGTGTGTGCGCGCGCGCGCGCACGCACGCAAGGTGAGGCTAATACATTTGGAGTTCAACAGATTAGACTGTTAATCAAGCTCTCTATTTAGAGGTTCTGAAAAGATTGTGTAACAGTATGCAAAAACAAACAAACAAACAAACAACCAAAAACGCCTGATTGGCAAAAGAAGGAATGGTTTGGCGACCACAACCATCTTAGTGAATCCTTTCTTGGCAAAACCACAGCATGCCTCTTTGCCCCATTGCACCTTACTCAAGTGACCTTGCTTGGTGTGACTTCTGTTTGTTTCCAAGAATGAAGAGGGACACGAAAGGACAGTAATTTGATGACAACGAAGAAAAGGTAAAAAAAAAAATGAAGGAGGTGCTGTCAGCCATCCAAACAGATGAATTTGCAAAATGTTACCAAGAGTGTTATTGCAGGTTTGGCCAATGTATGTGATGGAGAGTATTTTGAAGGGATAAAGATTGTTTTGTAAAAATATTTAGATATATAACTTAGGACCACCCCTTGTATATATACACACACATATCTCTTTGTCATTGAGTAGATTCCTACTCATAGTTATCCCATAAGGCTTTAGTGTTTCCTAGGATATAATGTTTATAGGAGCAAACATCTGTCTGTCATGGAGTGGCTGGTTACTTGAACTGCCAACCATTTGGTTAGTAGTCAAATGCTTAACTATCGCAGTATCATGACTGCATATATATCCTGTTGATAGGTGCCTTTTCAGTTGGTTTCTTCTCATGACCTTGTGTACAGCAGAGTAAAACACCACACAGTCCTGCACCTTCATCATAATCCTGTAATGTCTGATCCCTATTCTTTGATATTCATCAGTTGTTTTGGTTAGGTCTCATCAAGTAGGCTTCAGCCCATAGTGACCCTATGCACAACTGTACAAAACACTGCCTGGACCTGTGCCATCTTCACAATTGTTCCTATGCTGTCCCCACCCCCCTCCCACTCTCACAAACCCGTTATAAATTATAATTTATTTTTATTTTCATATCTATACTATCTGCTATATTCCTTCACCCATTTTTCCGTTGTTCGACTCCCTGAGGTGGGTGGTGGTTGTTGAAGACTGCAAGCAGTCATTTCCTCTTTTCTCCTTTCACTTTCCCCCTACCCTCATGGTATTGTTACTCCCATTACTGTTCCTGAGGAGCTTATCTGACCTGGATTCCGTGTGCTGAGAGCCCTTATATGTACCAGTGTATATGGTCCAGTCTAGCCAGATTGGTAAAGTGGTATTGTGATCATGATAGTTGTGGGAAGGGAGCACTCAAGAACTAGAGGAATGTTGTGTTTCATTGGTACTGTACCTTTACTGACTGGTCCCTTCCTTGTGACTCTTCTGTGTGTGTGTGTGGGGGGGGCAATTGTCTACAGATGGTCTCCCTCTGATCCCCTCCTTGACATCAATATGGTTGCTTGTTTTGGATCTTATGATACCTGATACCTGATCCCATAGAAATCTCATGATTGCACCATCTGGTGGGCTTCTTTCACATAGGTTTTGTTTCTTCCTTGCTAGAAGGACACTTGTTTTCATTAAGCCTTTAAGACCTCAGATGCTATATCTTGTAATAGCTAGGTACCATCAACTTTCTTCACCACATTAGCTTTCGCACCCATTATGTCTTCAGCAATCATGTTGGGAAGGTGAGCATCACAAAATGCCAGGTTGTTTGTTAGAACAAGGTGTTTTTGTATCGAGGGGGGACTTGAAAAGAGGATCAATCAGAGAATTAAAATCAGAGAATTTGTCTGCTACCTTAATACTTAACTATACTTAACTTATAAATATATGCATGTAGATCTTTATGCCTATCATTATATATTAGGATTTTTATATATCTCCATGCTTATATTTATATCTCTGTACATGTCTTTTGCATGCTAGTAAGTTTCTCTATTTCCTTTTCCTTTTCTTCCGTCCCACTATCATGTTTGACCTTTATTCAGCTCTCAGTAATTCCTCTAGATTAATTTTCTTGATCAAATCCCATCAGGCATTCCATGCTTTCCTTGCCATCAGTTTTAGATCTCTTGTTTTTCCCTTAAGACAAAATTCTTGACAACTTCAAATTTTTCTCTATTTACCATGTTACTCTCTTGTTCAGTTGTGAGACTTTTGATCTTTCTGACATCAGTAAATGCTTTTTCACCGAGTAAGGTGGTTAATGATCTTCCATGAATTCTGATGCTGCATTATTCATACAGCTCATCTGTACTCTTTATTTGCTCAGCCTACAACTTGATCAAGTAGGATGAACAGACATAACCTTAAGGCCCATCTTTCCTGATTTTCAAGCATGGTTCCAGCTAGTATCATTTAGTCTGTATGAAGTTTCAAACCATAAATCTTGCAGTTAAGCCCAATGCTCACCTAACAGCACCACCCAGGCTTTGAGACTTGGTCAAGATGACTAAGAAACATTTAAAGGTAATTCAACACATTCATAATTTATTATTGAGGAGAATTTGGGGACCTTCAAAAGGAACATAATCTCAAAATAGCAAATGTAATAAGCTGATACGTATTCTGAGTTAGTACTTCGAATGCCCCCATGTGTTTCCAATGATGAGTAAAATAGGCATGACTCAAATGCACATAAAGTACAATATAGTGAAAGTAAAAATATTTTTCTGATATTTCCTTATCTTATCTAATATATTTACTCTATTTCTCTTTCTGAAAATTCTATTTTATCTAATGAATGACTTCTTATATTATTTCTACAACTCATCTTTTAATTCTCTGATTCATCCCTAATATTTTCAGTCATTTATTTGATTTCAGCATAGAGCTTTTCCATTAATTTAATTTTAATTTAGGCAATTTTTAAAGTTTAAAGCTTTTCCTTCCCTCTGGTCTATTTTATTGCATTGGGTTCTTGGATTATATGTGTATTATTTTCTTAATGGTGTCTGAAACTTGGTCAACATTTGTTCCCTGTAGAGTCATTATTCTTGTAAAATTTTTATTCTTTTGTTCTTGACATTTTCCTCAGAGGCCTGGAGGCTACCCTTAGTTGTTCATTCATATGCAGCATTTATTATTATAGCACCTGCCACAGGAGCCCGGACAGTGTCTTGTTGGCTAAACCGTAAGAGAAAGAAACTCAGGTTCAAGAAAGGAAGGTTGACTGGCATCTCTATGGAAATGAAGCTACTGAAAGGCAGGCTTCTTTTTAGGCTGAGGAGGTAGGAAGTCTGATGCATCTTATTCAAATTAACTGCTGTCTAGTTGATCTGACTCCTTGAATCCTTCTAGCACAAAGTACAACTGTTTTGAGCCTTTAAATATTTTCAGTCTTTATAGGAGCAGACCGCCTCATCTTCCATCAGGGTGGTTGGTGGCTTTGAATCTCTGACCTTGTGGTTAGCAACTTAGTGTGCTGCCTACCACACCACCAGGGCTCCTTGATGTAATTTAGAATGAGCCCAAATGAAAGCAGATTTCAATCAGGAATATCTCATTGTACCTTTCTTAGTTCTTCCTGGCAGGTGTTTTCCATGTCTTTGGAAAACAGATCTCTAATTTTAATAGACAGGGGCATCTCAACCTTCCAAAATCTTAACAGATATCAATCTTTGGTGGTCAGGAAGGAGCTCTATGAATTGGTAGACATTTTCAGGAAATCTTCAAATTGTGTTTTGGAATTATTTTGTATTTTCCAAAAAATGTTATTTACATATTTTCAAAGCCCTGGTGGTGGAACGGCTATGGATTGGGCTGCAATCCTCTTGGTCAGCAGTTCAAAACCACCTGTAGCTCTGTGGGAGAGAGCTTGGGCTTTTTGCTCCCACAAACAGTGACAGTCTTGGGAACCCACTGGGGTCACGATGAGTCATTGTTCACTCTATAGCCATGCATTTTTAAATGAATGGCCATCATCACAGGAAAAGTGAACATTTTTTCTGGGAAAAGTTCATACTGAATATTTCAGAAACTTTCTGTAGTGACAATAGTGTAACAAATGTGCGTTGTTGGTTATTAGTTTGTACTCATATGGGTAGTGCCAATGTGTACATGCTCTGCTTGGCTGCGACTAACAAACCCAACAATGCCGTAACAAAGTCGTATCTTTCAACAGTATGCAGAAAGGACTTCTGTCACTTTTCTGGAGGGCGCCTCATGTCAGCTGGGATCAAATGGTCAAGGGAGGGGAAGGAAATGTTGTCTACTGTCTAGCTGCCATACAAAGCTCTGATGGAAAGGGGATACTGATGGGAAAATCAAGTCAGGAGAGGGGTAAGGGAGAAAGCATGTCTTGGGGAGCACAAATGCATGACTCTTGGTAGAAAAAGCAGGAAGGTTGACCTCCTATTGAAGGGAAGAGTAATGGAAAATGCTTTTGAGGACCTGAGGCAGACAGTGTCTCTGGTGGTATGCACCTAATGGGTCACATTAGCTCAGGTTTTGGGGTGCATAATGGGGACTAAGGAATGCTGAGGGATTGAATCCTGGAATTTCAAGGTATTGGGTGGGGGGTAAAAGGGAGCCCACGTCAATAAGTCCAGGAAGGAAATGAATGGCAGAAAATGACTGTGGTAGCAATTGTACAATACTGTCTGCTATGATTGGACTACAGAATATGACAGTTCAGCTCCCAATATAAATAAATAAAAGTTAAAATTGAGTTAAAAATGACTTCTTCAGGATGTAACAGTTGATAATAGAAAGGATTTTAAAAAGGCCACTCTGTGCTTCGGTGCTTCCCGTTTGGGGTTTTGACATGACATCAGTGTATCCTTCCAAACAGCTAACATTTCCATGCTGGCTGCTAAGCTTGAATTCTTTCATTCCCAACTCCTCTGGTGGATTTTCTTGGGATTCAAAATTTGTCGAATCTATGAGTACACATGTTGGAAAGGAAATTCCCCATGGAAGCAATAATCATTGCATTTGTTGAATCAGAGTCAAAGGCTTCTCTCTATAAGATGCTTTCAGCAGAAAATCCTCCATGTTGGGTTAACCATGAGCCTTCTATTTGTGTAGCCACTTTTCAACCATTTCCCATCTACCTCCCAAAATGTTTTTGAAGCCCTTGGCCACTTATGGTTCCCTTTTTCTTTTATTTATTATATGGAATGGAATAATGTTAATGGAATTTAGGGAGGAAACACAGCAATAGGCTCAGACTACAATCTTGAACTTTGAAAAATGATTTGAAATATTGTGCCATTGTTCAGGTACTTTTTGTGTGTATATACTAAAGGCAAAGGATGGGATAAAATCTTTTCAGTCTTACAGAATTATTATCGATATGTAGTTTTAAAGGGTCTAATTTGGGGGCTCATTTCAAATTCAGGCATGCAAGAATGTGCAGTTATATTTTATAATGCAAATCAGGTTACATGTCAGACACCAATCCACTGTTTCATTGTTGCTATCTATTGCCATCGAGTCAGCTCTGAGTCACAGTAATCTTATGCACAACAGAACAAAATGGACCAATGTGAGCTCTGCTGGTGTGGTGGGTTATGCCTTCCGCGGCTAACCACAAAGTCAGTAGTTCCACAGGAACTCCAAGGGAGCAAGATGATAGTTCCTACTCCTATAAAGATTTTCCATCTCAAAGGCTCACGAGGACGTTCCACTCTGTCCCAGAGGACCCAGTTGAGTTGGAATTGACTTGAGGCAGGTTTTGGTTTGGTGAGGTCTTCATGCTTCTTGGTATGTTTGAGTCTATTGTTGAGGTATTGATCTCACTGAAGTTTCCCCTCGCTTTAGTTTATTCTCTATTAACCATGATGTCCTCTTAAGAAATCGGTCTTTCCTCATGAGGTGTCCAAAGGAAGTAAATTGAAGCCTTTCCACCCTCTTCTAAGGAGTATTCTGGTTGTGTTTCTGCTAAGATAGATTTGTTTATTAGTTGATCTGTCCACAGCATAGTCCATACGCTTCATGTATACCACAATATAAATGAATCGATCCTTCTGTTTTTGTGTTCTTTCTCATAATAGAACTTTTGTATGCACAGGAAGTAATTGAATATCATGGCTAAGGTCAGATTTAACTTGATCATTAAAGTGACTTCTTTGCTTTTTAAACTTTTACAGCAGTCTTTAGGAGTAGAATCAGCCAATACAGTACATTATTTGCTCTCCTGATTGTTGTTTCATGGTTGTGTGTGATTATTGATCGAAATAGAAAAAAAACTGTGGGCAACTTCAATTTTTTAAAACCATTTATTGTTAGATTTGTTGGTCAAGTTGTGAAGATTTTCATTTTTTCAGGTTCAGGTTTAATCCATACTAAAATTAGTAGTACTTGACCTTTATCAGTAAGTGTTTCAAGCCATCTTCATTTTCTGTAAGCACGGCTGAGTCATCTGTACATCATCACAGGTTATTAACAAGCCCTCCTTTAACCCTGATGCTATGTTGGTCTTCATGTAGTCCAGTTCTCCCAGTTATTTTCCAGAATACAAAATGACTAAGCAAGGGAAACAGATATCTTCCAGATGCACACTTTCCCAAGTTTTAAACCACACAACACCCCCCTTTCCTATTCAAATGACTACCTCTTCATCCATGTACACATCCATCATGAGCACACAAGTATTTTTCAAATTGTTTTAGTTGGGCTCAAAAATAATTTTAGTAAATTCATTCTAATTTTGTAAATTTGATTCTTCCTTTCTCTCTGGTATTGCATAAAACTCCAAGGAGATCCTTTATTTATCAAATGCTTGCTAAATCAAATTTTCTTAAATAATAGATATGAGACTCAGATGATATTTTAACTGGAGAATGATTGAATTAGTTTCCCTTTACCACCATAATAAGTTACAACAAAGTAACAGCTGGATAGGAGTCCCTGGGTGGTGTCAATGGTTAAGTACTCAACTACTAGTCAAAAAGTTGGCATTTCAAACCCAAGAAGAAGTTCCCTGGAGGACAGGCCGGTGATCAGCTTACGAAATGGCACAACCTTGGAATCCCTGTAGAGCTGCAGTTCTCAACCTGTGAGTCACGACCCCTTTGGGAGTCAAAAGATCCTTTCACAGGGATCACCTGATTCATAAAAGTAGCAAAATTACAGTTATGAGATAACATCAAAATAATTTTATGTTGGGGGGGTGGTCAGCACAACACTAGAAACTGTATGACAGGGTCTTCGCATTTGGAAGATCGAGAACCACTCTATAGCCATTCAATTCTACACTCACCAGGTTGTCACAGTCTGGATAGACTTGGCAGTGATTAGATGAAGTAACAATACCTCAAATCAATCATAATTTTATGACCCTGCAGTTCTGGAAGGTAAAATATGAAAATGGGTTTCACTGGGGTAATATCAAGGAACCAGCATGGCTGTTTTTCTCCTGAAGACCTGCTTTCCTTGACTTCTTCCTCAACGACATACTTCCAACTGCTTCCTTGTCACAGATCTTTATCTAACTTTACTGAGACCCGCTTTCATTTCTGTAAAAGGACTTTTGTGGTAACATTAGGCTACTAAAATAAAGGGCATCAGTTTGAACCTAGCAGATTCTCCATGGAAGAAAGTCGAGCCTTCTGCTTTCATCAAGAGTTATAACCTTGGAAACCCACAGGGACAGTTCTGCCCAGATCTACGGCATCATTTGAACCAGAATCAACCCAATTGCAGTGAGTTTTTGTGACTAGGTTGGACCCACCTAGATATTCTCTCATTCATAATGTACTGAAATTAATTAGACCTGCCATGTGTCCTTTGGCATGTAAGGTAACACATTGCCCGATTGTGGTGATTTGGAATTTGACATCTTTAAGAATCATTATTCTGCCTAATGCAACAATTAAGGTAAACCTGCCTTTCAAAACATAAACGAACAAAATACCCTTGGCAGTGAATCAATCCTGACTCATGATAACCTTGTGTCTGTCAGGATAGAATTACACTCCAGAGAATTTTCAGTGGCTGTTTGCAGAAAGTTGGTTGCCAGATCTTTCTTGTGAGGTGCCTGTGGGCAGACTCTAACTGCTAACCTTTTAGTTAGGAGGTCACTGCTTAATTATTTGTATGACCCAAGGACTCCAAAAATAACCCATGGAATATGAAATAGTATCAGATAAGTCAATATTTCAAAACATTGTTCTACCACAAAATAATTTGCTATATTGTTTTCTAATAACTTTTGCACCATAGAAACTTTAAAATGTAACTCAACTGTTCGGCTCATGAAGACAGGGTAAAATATTACAATGAAATGAAAGTATCTAGAGTAAGAAAAACAAAAGATAAGAGCACAGCATATCTTAAATGGAAAGAAATCAAGAAAATATTCAAACCTCAAGTTCTATAGCTGAAAGATTCTATCAGTCTAATATTGAATGATGCAGGAAGTATCAAAGGATGGTGGAAAGAATTCACAGATTCACTGTACCATAAAGAACTGATCAACATCCAATCAATAAAGGAAGTAGGTTATGAGCAAGACTAAATGAGGCTAAAGGAAGAAGTTCAATGTGGGGTGCACTGAACCCATCAGCCAAAAATAAGACTGCAGGAATTGATGGACTACTGATTGAAATGTTTCAGAAAGCCGATGAAAGACTGTAAGTGCTCACTCATCTATGCCAGGAAATTTAGAAGACAGCTATTTGGACACATGCCCAGCAAAGATTCTTAGATATCTCATTCCAAAGAAAGATGACCTAACAGAATGCTCAAATTATAGATTTTTATCGCATGCCTGTGATATTTTCCTGAAGATTTTCCAATAGCGATTACAGCAGCACATTGATAGGAGCTACTAAAAGTTCAGGCTGAATTCAGAAGAGGACCTGGTACAAGTGATATCATTGTTGATATCAGATGGATCTTGGCTGAAAGCAGAGAAGATCAGAAAGATTTTTATTCATCTCATTGTGTGAAGGCATTCAAATGTGTGAATCATAACAAACTATGGAAAAACTTGAGAAGAATGGGAATTGCAGAACACTCCCTTTTGTTTTTGAAGATCTGAATGGATTAAGAGGTAGTTGGGAATATAGAACTAGGGAATAGAGTCCAGAAAGTTGTCATTCAGAATTGTGTCCTCTCACCATACTCCTTCAATATGTATGCTGAGAAAGTAATCAGCGAAGGTGGATGATACAAAAGAAGAATGTGGCATCAGGTTTGGAGGAAGGCTTACAACCACGTGCTATACACAAATGAGAAAACCTTGCTTGCTGAAAATGAGGAGGACTTGAAATACTTGCTGATCAAAGATCAAAGAGTGCAACCTTTAGTATCAACTCCAACATGTAAAAGAAGACCAAAATTCTCACAACTGGACCTATAGCTAGCATCATAAATGGAAAAAAGGTTGAAGTTGTCAAGGATTTTGTCTTGCTTGAATCCACAAAGGATGCTCCTTGAAGCAGCAGCCAAGAAATCAAAGGATGCATTGCCTTATATCTGACTTCTTTAAAGTTTTGAAAAGCAAGACTGTTACTTTGAGGACTGAGATGGGACTCATCTAAATCTAGATATGTAGATTTCCAACTGTATGTTAAAATTGGACATATGCTAAGGCAGATCAAAGATAGAATCAATGCATTTGAATTGGGGTGCTGACAAATAATATTGAAATTACCATGGACTGCCAAAAGAATAAATGAATCAATCTTGGAACAAGAACAGCCAGAATGCTTCTCAGAGAAAGGATGATAAGATTTTGTCTCGTGTACTTTGAACCAATCATCAGGAGATCCTAGTGCCTGGAGAAGGGCATTGTGTTTGGTAGAGTTGAGGGACAGTGAAAAGAGGAAGTCCTATGAGAAGATTAATTGACAAAGTGGGCTCAACAGAACAATTGTGATGGTGCATAGCTGGACCATGATTTGATCCTAAAACAACACCTAACAAGAGTAAACAGCACCTAACAAGTGTGTGTGAGGCATTATTTATAAAGATATGCAATCATCAAACAGCACGTTGGTTCTTTTCCCTGGACCATCCACATGAAACAAAGCCACAGGAAGCATTACGCTCCACTACCAGAGAGTTGGATGTTTTATAGTATAACAGAATAGCCTCTTCTTAAATCACATTTTCAGTGGCAACTTCTTCAAAGACTTTCACCTTAAAAATGCCCATGTGATAAACCTTGAAATCACTGTCGATTTCCAGTTCTTTAATCCAGCAACAAAATGCTTCACTCCTACCAAAGTGTATTTGGATTCCAACCATTGCTGATTTCCACTGCTCCTATCCTGGTAGATGCCATCATCTTTTATCTAACTAGTAGCAAAGACCTCCTTATTGCTCACTACTGCGTTACCTTACTTTCAATTTAGCAATCAGAAGGATGTTGAAATTAAGGTCAGATGTCACCATTATCCAAAATTGTCCAGTGCTTCTGCTTCTCGCTCTTAAAAAACTTACAGTAGCTGGTAACTCTTGGGAACCACTCTGATCTCATCTCCTATTCTATTCCTTCTGGCTCATAGTGCCCCAACTACAACAGGTACCTTCCTTTGCAGACCAGCTTACGACTACTTCCTCTTTTAAACTTGAAAAGTTCCCACTTTCCAGAGCACTCAGCCCTTAGATACTTGTATGGAACTTCATAGTCTTTCAGTTAAACCTTCTTGACGAAGTAGGATTGCTCTTGCTGTACTTCCTAGGTGCTATTGAGTGGGTTCTGTCTCATAGTGACATTAAGCACAACAGAAGGCAACAATGCCTTGTCCTGTGCCATTCTGGTGATCACTGTTTTGTTGAAGGCCATTGGCCACTGTGCCTTCCCCTTTTTCAATTGCCTTCTACTTTACCAAGCATGATGTCCTTCAAGGACCGGTCCTTCCTGAAGCATGTTCAAAGTAAATGAGATGAAGTATAATCATCCTTGCTTCTAAAGAGCATTCTTTCAAGTACTTCTTTCAAGACAGGGTGGACTAAACAGAAAAAAATTACATTAATGCAATGAAAGCTCATCAGCTTCACATTAAAAATGTGAATTCTAGCTAGAATCTGTACTCATTTGATATTTTAAAATAAATTTTATTAAATCGTCTTATTGGGGACTCATACAACTCATCACAATCCACACAGACACCCACTGTGTCAAGCACTTTTGTACATTTGCTTCCCTCATCATTCTCAAAACATTGGCTTTCTACTCGAGCCCCTGGTATCCACTTCTCATTTACCCCCTCCCTTCATGCTCCCCCTCCCTTATGAATCCTTGATAATTTATAAATTATTATTACTTTGTCATATCTTACACTATCTGATGTTTCTCTTCACCCACTTCCTCCACCAGGGAGTACATTTTAGGTGGATCCTTGTAGTCTGTTCCCCCTTTCTCCCTCACCTACCCTTCACTTTCACGATGTCACCATTCTCATTATTCATCCTGAGGGGTTCATCTGTCCTAGATTCCCTGTGTTTCCAGTTCCTATCTGTAGCAGTGTACATCCTCTGGTCTAGTAGGATTTGTAAGGTAGAACTGGGATCATGATAGTGGTGGTGGGGGGTTGTGGTGGGGTGAAGAAGCATTTAAGAATGAGAGGAAAGTTGTATGTTAGATCATTGCTACACTGCACCCTTACTTACTCGTCTCACCCCTGTAACCCTTCTGTAAGGAGATGTCCAGATGTCTACAGATGGGCTTTGGTCCCTTACTCTGTACTCCCCCTCATTCACAATGATATTCTTTTTGTTGTTGTTCTTTGATGCCCGATATCTGATCCCTTCGACATCTCGTGATCACACAGGCTGGTGTGCTTCTTCCATGTGGGCGTTGGTGTTTCTTAGCTAGATGGCAGCTTGTTTATCTTCAAGCCTTTAAGACCCCAGACTCTATCTCTTTTGAAAGTCAGCAACAATCAGCTTTTTTTAATCACATTTGTTTATCCACCCTCTTTGTCTTCAGTGATTGTGTTAGGACAGGCTGGTGTGATTCTTCCATGTGGGCTTTGTTGTTTCTCAGCTAGATGGCTTCCTGTTTATCTTCAAACCTTTAAGAACCCAGATGCTCTATCTTTTGATAGCTGAGCACCATCAGCTTTAAAATCGAGGAACGAACTAGGAGGCAAAGGGCATTTATGGAGATCTTAACACACATATATACATATATAGACATATTTATACCCTAAGGTGGGAATAGATATATGTACATATATTTATAGGTTTAGTAGAAGCAGATTATAGAAGCAGATAGACAGTGAGTCCATACTCAACTACTCCCTCAACACAAGGACACTTTGTTCTAATAATTTGCCAGTCTGAGATGCTCACCTTCCAGACACGATCGCTGAAGACAAAGCTTACTCATTTGATTTTTGAAAGCTTCTTATGTGCAAATATCACCTAAAAGTTTTATTTTCATTGTAATTTGTTGCATAGAAAAATAGCTAACTACCTATTTAATAACTTGTGGAATCAGGTATAGATAAAAGATACCATTAGTTCATTCATGTCAACCAGTGTTTTACTGGTGGCACTTAGTGTGGTGAGTTCAGCATTCAACTGCTAACCAAAAGGCTGGACCCCACCAGTTCATTTGCTGGAGAAACATGTGGCCGTTTGCTTTTTAAG
Organism: Nesogale talazaci; assembly: GCA_004026705.1. NCBI lineage: Eukaryota > Metazoa > Chordata > Mammalia > Afrosoricida > Tenrecidae > Nesogale > Nesogale talazaci. Next base: position 42,081 of record PVJH01009233.1, on the reverse strand, counting down.
ATTGCAGCTCTTAGGTTGAGCCCCGGTGGCATAGTGGTTGTGCGCGGGACTGCGGCCCACTGGGACAGAGGTTCAATTTCAGCAGTGGGGCTGGGCCTCCTACTCCCACCGCCGGAGAGCAGTGATGCCCAAAACAAAAGAAAAAAAAAGATTGCAGGTCTTATAGGATCGCTGTGAGTTGAGATCTATTCCGTGGAAGAGAATGTGGTTGATTTTTAAGGAATCCTAGACTAGTCCCTCCATTTCAGAGCTATGACACGTGCCCTGGAACCACTGGAAAGGGATGTTGCCACTGAGCAGTTTCTATGAACCGTCGTAGTTACATCAGCAGCAGTGAAAAGTCACCAGCCGTTCCCTCAAGTTCAAAGTCCTTCATTTACTGTCATTGAGTTGATGCCCACTCACAGTGACGCGATAAGGTATGAGTTTCAGACTCTGTGAGTTTCAGAGTCTCTAACTCTGTGAGAATGGAAAGCTCTGCCTTTCTACTGTGGAGCATCTGATGGCTTTGAACTGCTGAACCTAGTGCTCACCTGTTGGAAAGCCTTGAACGATCTTTCCCTTGACATGGGCTTCTGGGTGCTCAGCCTCCACACCAAGTTATCTTACTGAAGCAGGTGGCAGCCTGGAAACTAGCTTCTCAGGACCCAGTTGGCTGTGTGTGCAGACACTGATTAGGGGTCTCTGGGTCGACACTGATTAGAATGTGATGATCTCCACTGAGACACAGAGATTTGCAAAAGCAGCCCCCGAGGAGGTTAAATCACCCCTACCCCTAATCCCTGCCTGTGGAAGCCCCTGTTATTCCTCCTGCTCCGCTGTGGGACCACCTTCTCAGCTCCGGGGGTATCACAGCTTTCCTGAATTATCTCCCTCCCCTCTGCATTGTCTCTAATCCTCATTCCTGATTCCCAAAGGCCCTGAGGGGCAAGTGCATGCCGGTGACCTGGTGACTTCAGCTGCGCCTGGGTCTCAGACATCCTGCTCCCCCTGGAAACCACCTTTGTTCACGAGATCTAGGGCTGCTCTGTGCAAGGATGAAAGCGAGGAAACAGCACTGTGACGTTGAGACCACAGTCTGCCAGTTCTTTTCAGTGATGGAGGAGAGGCGCCACTGTCATTTCCATATCCCATCGGTGACATGTTAGGTCACTAACCGTGAGGTCAGCACTTTGAAACCACCAGCTGCCCCATGAGAGAAAGACGGGGCTTTCAACTCCCATAAAGAGCTATAATTATGGAAAGTCATAGGGGCAGTTCTCCTCTGTATTACGGGTCCCGCTAAGTCAGAATCAGCTTGATGACAGTGAGAGATTGAGTCATTGACTTGTATGGTCAAGTGATTGGAAAGAGGAGTGTCTGCTGTTTGGACAGAGGCACAGCTTCAGTGCTTGTCCTGGACTCTAAATTCGGTGGGCACACCTCTGATACTAAGTATACATTTGTTCTAATGGTAACATGTGCTGCTGAGAAGCACCTGATAGTGTGGATGCTTCTTCATGAAGAATTAGATTTAAGTCTGACTCTCTGCCTTCTTTACACACACATGTGTGTGTATGTGTGTATGTGTGTGTGAGAGAGAGAGAGAGAATTTGAAACACTCAGAGCTTAAATTTTTAAAAAAAAGAATACTACATGAGTATGTACTTTGCTTTATTTTCACCTTTTGTGTGATTGTGATGTGTGTTTGCGTTGTCATTTTATAGTAATAAAACTCCAGTTTTTAGCTGGGAACATGATCACCCCCTCCAGACACAGACATTTCTCAGCCTCTCAGGCAGATGACTATGGTCTCTGGACGAGGTCCTTACTAAAGGAATGTTTGTGTCACCTGTGTAGTTGAAGTACACCCTCTGCTCAGGTTTCTTCCTGCCCCTTCATCCTTCCTTCAGCCTTGAGGAAGATTTGATGGGGTGTGGGTATCTTACATCCTGAGGAAAAGGACCACATTCTCGGATACAATGAATAAGGCAGTAGGGGGTTAGAACTTCCTGAAGCAGAACCATCATTCTACTTCTTGGTATTTTCCCTCAGGCCATGCACTAAAAAAATATGGGAAATGTCTTCTTTTTTTAAATCATAGTCTCTTTTACTTTAGGACTCTTATAAACACATTCTTGCCTCACAGTAATAAAACTGCCCCCTCACTTGGACTCTACATACAGCTCAGAAGAGTGACTGCAGATATCTTTGTGAAAATCAAAACAGTACAACGTATTTGCAGTGATGATCAAATGTCTTTATTCTCTAGAATTAATTTCTTACAATCACGGTGAGAAAAAAATACCTAGTGCATCCCAGATCTCCTTTCATGGGAAGGGCGCTGATATGAGCACAGGGGTATTCTGAATGACTGTGGGAAAACTCTGCTTATTACTGAAGAACAAGAGTCCCATTCATTTTCCATCTCACACCCTCCAACAGAAACGTAAAGGGAAGTCCATGACCAAAGGACCGGAGCTCTGTTCTCCTGGACGAACATGCGAGAGAGCAAGACAATGTCTGACAATTCAAGATCCAAACCTGAGAGATCTGCATTCCCATAAACAAACAAACAAACAAACCAAAGGAAAAAAACTACCTAAAAATGTGGAAAAGTGCAACAGTTTGTGAAAATGATTTTCTGAAGAATGTCTTTCTATCATTATTGTTAATATTCTCTTAGTTGTTTTGAGGTTTATTTAACAGAGTATTCAATCTGCTTAGCATTCAAATTTAGACATGCTGATTAATTGCTCTACACTTCTGAATGGATAAGTGCACTCTATAAATAAACTCATCAATTTTGCTCTATTACCAACCTTCTAAAGAGCCTCACAGAGGGGGATTAACCTAGTGTCTACTTATCATTAAATATAGTTTTGTTAGTAAGGACACACAGCATGTGAGTTACAGGATTTTCATGAGTTGAAGATAATTTTAATACTCTAAATTATATTTGCAGTGTAAACATCACAGTTATTGTAGAATAAATGAAATCACAACATTCACAAACAATATATTTGGCTTTGATGTAGAAGCTGTTTTCTTGAATACTTAGGTAGAACTTAAAATATAATTACTTTATAATTTTCTTTCAAGAATCCTGAAAAGAAAGAATTGATATATTAAGTATCAAATTAAAAAATTAGTTGCAACATCTTAGCATCATTCACCCTTGGACTCTTTCTCTTTGCCCCTTGAAACTGGAAAGTGGATTCTCAGGTTTCAGCAGGATCTGCGGACCACCAACACTGATTGAAAGTCTCCCCATCGGCATTGCCTGGGACTGACTGTCTCAATGGAGACACAGAGATTTGGAAAAGCAGCCCCCCTAGGAGGTTAAATCACTCCCACTCCCCAGAGAATCATCTGCACTATCAAGAGGATGTCATCACAAGAGCAGTTTATCAGAACTTTGAAACTAAAATATGTCTTTTGCTCATATGTAAAAGAGGGTGCTTCAAAAAGTTCATGGAAAATTTCATTATCATTCCATTTCTTGTTTCCACCAACTTTTTGAAGTCCCTTTATATAAAAGCAGTTTTGATAAGAAGCTTATCATATCACAAATGAAAGAAAAATAACTTACTCTTGTTTCAGTACTCAAAAAATATTTGACCACAAATGTTAACAGGGTGATAGTCCTTCTATTTAGAGGTCAAATAAACCAAATATGGATTTTCCTGCAAGGTGCACATTACTTTTCAAGGCATACAATTGGATCCTGATTGCCTATTTTCATGAGCTGTATTGACATTCGTTTTCCCTGTACTTCAATTAAATGAGGTGACAACAGTCAATTGCAGGGCTAAATCCCAAATTAATAAAACAACATGGCTTGGTACTCGTGAAGAAATCTAATTTTTCTCATTAGTGCAAGTCAGACTCCTCTGTTTTATATCTCAACACCAGAAGAAGAAGATGTCTGAATCAATGAGAACTGTTTGGATATCAAACTCTTTGTTCAGGGCAAGCATTCTCTCCTATAGGATCTGAACACAACATGACGAATTTAAAGCTGTTAACTGGGTGGCTGTTAACTGGGCTGGAGGAACCCTGGTAGGGTAGTGGTTATGCATTGGACTGCTAAGCACAAAGTCAGCAGTTCAAAACCACCATCCTCAGGAGGAAGAAGAGGATTTTTACTTTTGTAAAGAGTTACAGTCTCAGAAATCCACGAAGTCAGAGTTGACTCTGATGGCAGTGAATTTTACTGGGAAGGAGTTCATTTCAGGTCCTCTCTAGATATCTCATTCTAAGCAATTATTCAAACCCAGATACTTCCTGCCAAGTGACTCTCACCACTTAAATAATTCTGTGGTTGCTACAAGAAGAAGGCAAAAATGTACCCACCACTGGGAAGTTGTCGGCAGCTTTGTTCCAAAGAGTGCTTTCATCATTTCTCTAACGCTCCAGGGAAATCGAGAGATTCTCCCTCACTGCTGCAGACCAGAAAAAGAATATTACATGTGTTGTGGCTCTTAAATGAAAAAGCTTCTAAAGAAATGATTCATTTGATACTTGAAAAGTTCGAGGACAGCAAGTGTCTGGTGAAAGTGGTCGTGCTGGGGGGAATAATTTGGAAATGGAGGATGAATAGAGTTGTACAGCTGTAAGAATGTAATCAACATCACTGAACTATACGTGTATAAAATGTTGAATTAGTGTCAGCTTAGCTGTGCATCTTGTCAACAAATACAACATAACCAAAAGAAAGATACAACTATAAATGCAGATAAATAAGGTTGGTAGAATTATGGCATGCTTTTTTGTGTATAAAAAAAGTGAAAAACAATTCGCATGACCTGTACTCTTCTCTGTGTCCTTGAAAGTGTACTTAGGGATCCAACAAGGAGGTTTGTTGCTGCCAGGTGTTGTGGACATGGCACTGACTTGTACTTGTTCTCATACAACAGAAGGAAACACTGGCAGACTCTGTATCATCCTGACCATTGTTGGTACATGTGAATATTATGTTTGAACATATTACTGTGAATGAATTGATACTCTGTCTTCGCATGTTTAAAATCTTTCTGACAGAATTGTGATCTGGTGAGCAGAAAGAATCTTGTGCGATCACACCTCAACAAAATTATCCTTACAGCTTAGCCTAAGAGCTAATTCCACTTCCTCATTGTCCTGTACCACAGAGAGATGTCCATTTGTAGAATCTACAAACTACAAAGCAATCCCTGGTTTCAGCTGGTAAAATAAGGATACTGATATGTTCTCCTGGAGGAAAAAGTAAACCTCAGCATTTCCATGAGGTACAGGATGACTTTTCTTTCTTTCCCTATCTTCCTTCACCCCTTCCCCAATCTTTTGATTAAGGTTGTTCCCACATCCAGACTGGATGCCTCCACAGTTGTCATTCTCAGCCCAGGACGTAGACAGGAATCAACTAAAACAATGTGGTAAGCCCAACCCAGAGACACGCATTTCCTGGTGGGTGGATTTGGGTTCGACCCAGAAGAGCGTTTTTTTCCGTTTTTCCTAATGTGAGCCAGGGTTGAGGCTGCCTGCTTCACAGAGCATGTGGGCAAATAGAAACTCCAATGTATGATGGTTCACCTCTGCCTGGAGGTTGTATTTTGAAAGCTATGTACAATTTCTCATTTTTGTGGTCTCTCTCTCTCTCTCTCTCTCGCTCTCTCTCTCTCTCTCTCACCTCCTCTTTCCATTCAGGATTGAATTCAGGTATTTCTTCACAGCCATTTGTTTTCTAAGGCGGGTGTAGTTGTCAGTGAAGACTGCGTCAGAGTGACGTTTGATGGGTGCGTTGTCTTCTGAGATGTTACTGCTAAGGAACGAGAAAAGGAAATAGAACATTAGCAAGGAAGGGCCAGTGCTTCAAGTTTTCTGGAGTTGTGGAGCGAGCAATGATAACCCAATTGCTGTTTGACCATTGAAGAAAGGGAAAGACAAAATTATGAACCTAAGGCTAGAGAAATGAGCCCCCGTGTTAGAGGGTTATGCAGAGGGCTGCTAAGCTTCAGGTCAGCAGTTCAAAGTCACAAGCCACTCCAAGGGAGAAAGATAGAGTTTCTACACCCATAAAGAGCTACAGTCTCAGAAACCCACTGGGCCAGTTCTACTGTCACCATTAGCTAGAGTTGACTCGATGGCAGTTGATTTTTTGTTTTGGTATACTAGCTGTGATCAGAAAGTTAAAGCAAGTTAAAGCTGACTTTAAAAATTGTTTATTTGGAATATGGTGTGGGGGCAGGGAGGGAGGACTTAGGGAGAAAACAATGAGTGCTGGAGGGGAGAGGAGGGAGCACTAGAACTGATCATAATGATGTATATACAACTCTTTCTGAAAGTAATTTAACTATGGAAGCAAATTATCTGTGAATATTAAATCAAGAAACTATTCCCACTAGAAAAAAAAGAAAAAATGAAACTTGACAAATGGTTACTATGAATGAAGGAGGGAGAGTTTTTGGTTAGTGGGTATTCAGTTTACATCAATACTAGTGGAAGAATTTGAAAAAGGATATCAATAATAGTTGTACAACATGACAAGTATAATCAATGACATTAAATTATACATGTAGAAGTTGTTGAATTGGACAATATTTTGTCATATATTTTTGTGACAACTTTAAAAATAATTGCATTAGTAACAATGAGTTTAATGAAGAAGAAAAAGTTCTAGAATTTATTGTGGTAATGATTGTACAACTCTTCTTGATATAATTGAACCACTGAATTAAATGTGGATGAAGTGCCAATGAAACAGTTCTTATTTATTTTAATGTTTTAGTTCAATTTAATGGCATATTTGTAAATTATTTCTACTTAAGAAAAAAGTGTGTCTTGAGGTAGTATAATATTGCTAAAGGGCCTCTTTTCTTAATCTGTGAGGCATGTATAGTTTATTCATGAATATAAATTATATCTCTCCAAAGCAAACCTTATCAAAAGCTTAGTAGATATGATCACTAGATTGTTTACAGAGAAAATTATACTTTGAACTTTAAGTAATGATAATGCCTTTAATAAAACCAAGGAATTTGTTTACCTCACTCGTTTTCCAATAAGAGACTCAAGGTATTTTTTGGCAGAAAGCTGACCCAAGAGTCTACTATAGTCACTGGTAAAAACTCCATCAGCATGTCTGACATTCCTAAAATAAGAAAGAAAAGCTAAATATTATCTTGTAAATGTTTTCTTCTAAAATATCATTTTGCTTCTTTGAATAACATGAGTGACATTAAAGAAACCTAGCTTGTCATCAAAGTTTCTTATAAAATTGAAAAGATTTCCTAACTATCAAACAAAAATATTTTCTGATCATTTGTTTCAAGATATATTCCTTTATTTCTAACCTAAAAATCTGAAAATAAATTTAGCAGGATTTTAAGAAATATATCTCAATATTCACAAATGCTCACGAGTAGAATTCTTAAAATAAATTTTCTCTAAAAAGTACTGGTTTAAGAATACATTTAAACTAGTTTTTATCTTGACTTGTGTTAGTTTATTTCTTGATCCTGAATAAAATATAGGTAATAAGAAGATAAACTGGGGATGAGCCCTGGTGGCATAAGTGGTTAAGTGCGAGACTGCAGCCCTCAGACTTGGTGGTTCAAATCCAGCAGTGGCCCTCAGTAGTAGCACTGGGTAGCGCCCACGACCACCAGAGGCAGAGATTGCTCTCCCCTGCCCCAAAAGAAGATAAACTGACATTTGATTAGTTCTTCTGTGAACATATTTAGACACAAAAATTCTTAAGATAGAGAAGACTTTAGAGACTCTTGTCCAATCTTTTTATCCAGATCAGAAAAAATATGTATTCTGTCTTCAGCATAGCCATGCTGTGTCTTTGAATGCTCCAAGTAATTTAAGTAATGAAAAGCTCAATCAGATGCCTATATCTGCTCTCAGATGAAATTCTTGCCTTAGAATCTACTCCATCATAGAATCCCAATTGCTGGGGTTTTATTAGGAGTAGAGCAACTTAAAGAATGCTTTGTTCATCCTGTCTTGTTCCAACCTTCCTACCTAAAAATCATGTAGAGTTATTAAGGTTGCAAAAAATTAGACTGAGGCAAGCCAAGCTACGTGGAAGTTTATTGCATTATACTAAAGAAATAGCTTCACGGTGATGCATGCTTTAGAGTGAGATAAAATAAATCATATTTTAAAAAATAAAAATCAGCACGCTCACCTGGCTACATCATAATAAGGTGTTTCATTTTCAGCTAATGCATCGTGCAAGATTCCAGTGTCTGCCTTTAATGAAACTTGATCAGGTTCATTTGCTCCGTCAAATGGTATTTTGTCACCCAACCTATTAGAGAATAATAGAAGTGTTTATACATGTCTTTCTGAGAAGGTACTTCTTGTGTTTTTGCAACAATTAGAAATAGGAACTCAAAATCTTAGGAAATATCACGCAGTCACAAAATATGGATAGTGTAACTGAACTTAGTAAATGTACTCAAACTTAAGGGCCTCTGTGGTTTATGAGAATACACACAGTAGATTTTAAAATTATCTCATAACAAAGATGTCAAATAACATGTCCTAGTTGAATATACCAAATATAAAAACTGCTTCATTTAGCTCCTATCTGAATGTGAAAGTATACTTTCTTGATCTAGCTTCCCTTGGAGCAGTTAAAAGGTTTACAGGTATAAATTTTGGTTTCATATTTTTGTATTCAATATGAGAAATCAGAGAAATTTGAGTGTATATTGATCATAAGTGTCATTTATTTCAAACATCAACAACTTCTCTCGGGGTCATTTAGCTTTCTTTTAGAGTTTCTGTTGGCCAGTTGCATTTCTCCTAATTGGTTGAGTCAAAAGAACTCATTCATTTATGCATAGTTCCTCTAATCCAGTAAGACTTGTGGAACCTTTTGGATTCAGTATTGTGTATTAATAAAATGTTAATAATGGATGCATGATGCTATACGCTATGACAAAGACTTATCATGTCTGTTTAGATAATATAACTATACTTTTGCATGAATGAGCTTTTGAGTATCACGCACTAATGAAATTACCTTCAGGCATGGATGCATGTGTGCGTTCGTGTGTGTTTACACTGTTAGGATAAATTTCCAGTGACTGTGCCAGCTTAGAGGTCTTGGTATATCTCTTGGTCAGTAATACACAAGCATAGCAATTGATATAAGTTTCCACATTCTTGTGGCTGTTCATCTATTGTCATTTACCTATTCAAATATAAACATTCTAGGTAGATATCAGAGCAACATAGGAAATCTCTTTTCCCTGGTGTCACAGAGAACACTGCCCGCTAAGAGATCATTTACTTAACTGAGCATAATGTATCTTGAGCAGAGAATCAGGACTGGGAAAATTTTTAAAAATGATTTTTTCCTCTTAGATGTAGTGTTGACTACACACCAGAAGAAAACTGAAGTTAATGTGGTTTTCGTTTACTACTTGTTTCTAAGTATATCTTATTTCAGATAAAGCTTTAAATATGAGTTCTCTTATACCTTTAGAATTTAAAATATATACTGTAGTGTATAGGCCAGTGAAAATAGAGATTTATGTTTCAGCTAAGTTATCAGAATTTACTCATTGGAGGATGGCTATCCCAATAAATCAATTATCTTATCATTATTAATATTGGCAAATAGATTACACCTACAGACCTTCATCAAATGTGATTTTATAAAGGTTTAAGCATTTGTGTTATGATTATGTCAAGTGGGATATTTCTATTTCACTGATTGCCTTTGAAAAGAAACCATAATGAGATTGCCAGCCCAACATCTCCGTTCCGAAACTAAAGAGTTTTTCAATTAAAGGAAAGTCAACTCCTCCAATCCTTGTTTAGAAACCTCACGCATAGATTAATTACAGACACAGCCTCGCATGCATTGGGAGTGATTTGGATTCATCTTAGTGACCTGTTGTTGAAAAACACGTCTTCAACACACCAACCAAGATATCTAAATAACAGTACACAACTTAAACAGTTTAGTTGACAAAATGGCATGCAGGAGATTTCCCCTTGGATGATAAAGACATGCCCCACCATCCTAATGGCAAGAAGACTCACCTCAGGGACGGAGAAGCTGCAAAAAGTGGCCAGGCCAGCGTGTGGGAGAAGAGGACAGTGCACAGTGTCAGCAGCACGAGGAGCTGGGGCTTACTTCTGGCTTCCATTTTTGACCTTCGAAAGAGAGATTGTCATGTCAGCATCCCAGACACAGTGCCACCGGCAAGCTGCTTCTGTATATCTGGGAACACCCTTCTCAGGTTGCTTGGTGAGCTCGGAGAAAGTAATTCCCCTCGCATAGGAAGAGTTAAAATGTGATATGGTTACCCCTTAATTTCTATCTGTGATGGGTGCTCAAATTAAAATTAGGGTAGATTTTATTCTCTGCCTATCTCTCAGCAAGCACAAAGTTGGCCCGGACATATATTGCATGTTGTATTATATTTTTGCATTGCTGGAAATTACATGGGAATTTTCTTAAAACACATCTGTAGCATCTAAGCTGAACTTCTTTTCAGGTAGAGAAACAGCTTCATGAAGTTGCTCCTATTTTTATGCTTTTCATTTCTGACTAATATGAACCTGGAGTATCATTTGTTTAATTATTCTTCTTCGGTAAATGTTAAATATGGGTTTATATATTAGCACAAAGATTGTGTTTATACATTCCCCTTTCCTCTTCCAATTATAGAGAACATTAGGGATTTATTTCTCATTTAAAAAACTGCGTAAAGAAAATTAATGCAAAAACATATCATCAAGCTGCAGAAATATCACTTAAATAAGTTTTTCCATTAAAAAAAGTTCTTAAAAACAAAGCTAAAGAAGAATTTAATCCATTTACAGGCTTATTTTATTTCTAAACAGTTTGTAAAAAGAAACTTTAAAGGTTCAAATATCAAACTCTGTGAAAACTTTGATATTTAAACCTAAAAATAAAGACAAAAATTGTTTCATAGATTTCCTTAACCAACACATGAAATAGAAAGCCAACACTTAAAAAATAGATTGAAAACATCGAAACCAAATACACATAGTCAATCTGTCAGTCAAAATTTATATGCAACCAAATAAAAGGCAGTTGAATATATATCTTAAAATCAATTTTACATAGAAAAAGGCAGGATAAAGTATGTGATAATCAAAAGAATTCAGAAGTACTGCCATGAGAGAATTTGAAACATGTTACTTACCAGGTGACTTGAACAACTTGCCTTTTTCTGTTGCATTGTAAAATTCTTTTCAAGAGAGAGAAAAATCCAGTATAGCCTGAGAAATTTGAAAAGGCAAGGGACAAGAGAAGGAAGGAAAGAAGGAAGGAAGCACAGGGTAAAGGAAGGAAGAGCAAGCAAGTGTTCACTTACCCTGTTAAAGAATGTTCCCAGGGAGCTTTCTCTTCTGAAGGTAAGTATGGAGCTGTCTCAGGTGCTGAAGTCCTGTGAGCGTTCTCTCTGCCTTTACTGCTAAAGCAGAACTTGCACTGCCTAAGGACTTCCGGGCTTAGGAATTGCCAGCTCTGTTCTTCACTCTGTTCTGACCAGCATTTCAAAGCCCCTCATTTTATAGGGCTCAGACTTAGGGCTGAGCAATCACAAAGCTCTTCGAAAGACGTCACAGTTGCACTCTCATGGGATGAAGGGGCCACAAAGTTTTTTTTAAATTGTCATTATATCTGATTTATATAAATTTACAGTGAGTAACTTCAAGATGTCAGATATAAAAAGGAAATTTACTTTTCTTTACGCAAAATGTATTTTTCTTTGAAGAAGCTTAATGTGAGATGCTTTAGTCTTTCATTTAGCACTAATGAAATAAGAGAGTGATTACAGTATTGCAGCCAGGGCCATGGGGATTCCTTCAGAAAATAAGAATTTCCAAGTGCAAGGTCGAATACAGGAAACAACAAGGACTTATGTTTCATCTACTAATTTTCACCTAGTTTTCCCAGTAATACATAGCATTCATTCTCCAAATGCTTGATTTTTATACTTTTCATGCTGATCCAGATGTAACCATTCTCTAGAACTATCCTAATTTTCAAAACAGCTAGAAATCATTTTCAGTCTTTCTAGTACCATATTTCCCTAATATTAAAACTAACCCTCGGACGAGAGTTCCCGTAAGTCTCTCAGATGGTCTGATATGCACAGAGGTGTATGAAAGAGCACTGCCTCTCACATTTGCTACAATTTCCTGTGCATGCTCATAGACACTCTCTCAAATGATGTTAATAATATAAGTTGTTATCAGACTTATGCTTCAAAGGGTTCATTTTTCTCCTCTGTTTAATATTAATCTTGCCATTTTTACAAGTCCATGGTATATATAGAAATATTTTATTTTTCTCTTTTTCACCTACACTAACTCAGTGTTTGGTTTCATTTGTTGTTTTTCTGTTTGCATTCCAAAATATGCATGTGTGTAAAAATTTTGAAAAAGACTCCATTTCTATGTGTGAACTGTAAACTCAAAGTAGACTCATATAGATTCATTGAGAGGTTATGATAGAAATACAGTAATGTAAAAAATCTTTTTTTTCACCCACACCTTACCCAAAACATCCCGTGTTTTTATTATATTCTTATTTGAAAACTCCTCAAGAAAGAATGGTTCCAAATATTCTTTCTTTCTACTACTTTAAGCTGGGAACATATATGTGCTTTGTTCAAAGTCAGACTGGTTCAGTAAAAGACTATTCTGCTATTCTTAATCATAGTTTCTAATCCAGTTTCCAGGAAAATTAAATGAATTAAATTTCAAAATGTCTGGAAATTTGTTTCCCAGTTGACAGCTCTGACTTAAACCAGAGTTCCTGTGGCTTAATTCCAGGAAATCTTCTTTTACCTGATTATTACAAACTGGAGTTTGAAAGGTTTGTCGTATGGAATTTGTTATCCTGAGCTCATCATTACTCAGTTTGCAGGGAGGCAATTTTATTGATGAACAGCAACTGCAAAAGGTGGCTGATGGGGGGTTCACAGAAAAGATTCTTTTTTTTTCTAGAAAAAAAATCCCATAGAGAAAAAAGACATAGAAATGGCTGATCATTGAATGTAAAGAATTACTTAGCATTCATCATGAGTAAGTATAATAGTGGTTTTCCAGTAGTAAAGAAATTTTCTCCCATGGTAGTGATAAGATACAAAAGTAAAAAGAAATAATTCAATCTTATTACCTTAGAATAAGAAAAAACTAGGTAAAAACCCTGTATTTCACCCTATTGATTTAAAAAGGGCAAAATTGAATTTTAGAATGGGATCATAGCACCATCTGCAGGCTCAAAGGCTTAATTCATAGCTTTATAAGATATATTTATCTTTTCCAACCAGTAGGCCTGTTCACATCAAGCACATATGCCACAGTTAAATTAATCTTGAATACTTTGATATTATATGATTCTAGTCACAAAACCACAAGCATTAATTAATTGTTGGAATCTTTTTTCTTTATTTTGCAATCCCTAAAAAACAAATTCACTGCCTTCTTGCTAATGAGTCTTTATTCAGAACAACCTCAGAGGACCGAGTAGAAGTGCCTCTGTGGGTTTCTGAGCTGGAAGTCTTTATGGGAAGTGAAGTTCTCATCTTGTTCCTCTTGAGTGGCTGTTGGATTCAAACAGCTGAGCTTGTGGTGAACATAACCCACTACACTACCAGTTCTTCTCGACCACTCCCTCATGGGTATATACCAAGTATGATGGCACTCTGAAAACATCAAGTTCTTGATCCACAGAGTCTAATTGCTTTGTTTATAAAGCACAGGTAAATACTTTGTGCCATCTCTGTTTTTAGTCAGGATCCATCTGACATTTACAATTAGACCATTTATTACATATCTTTTGCTGAAATTATCTTCAACTTCTGACAGTTTCTTGTTAATATATAGTTGCGCCTATTTTTAAATTGTATTTTGCAGATTATAGTTAGCATGAACTATTAATTCAAGTTCAATATTTTTTCACATCCCATATAATGCCCTTCCTTTGGATAAGTTGTTTGGCCAGGTAACGGTCTTCCAAATTCCTTGACATAGGTGAACAAGGACTTGCAATATTTGATTCATTTGTCAAAGCATCTCAACTGGTATCTAGTTAATTCTTGGAGGTTTGTTTTTCACCATTGCCTTCAATAAAGCATACACTCCTGCGGTCAGTACTAGCACTGCTTGATCTTGGTTCTTGTGACTTGGTTAAATGGCCATATGTAGTTTTTTTGGCACAATGACTATATATTTCTCCCATTTTCTTATGATGCTTCGTATGTTTCACCATTGTTAGGTGTCATCCATTGAGCTGACAAGAACTTATAGCCACTCCATGTACAACAACAACAAAACGCTCAATGCCCAGTCCTGAGCCAACTTCATGAGTGTTGTCATGTTTGAGCGCAGTGTAGTAGCCACTGGTCAATCTAACGCATCAGGGATCTTCATCATTCTTGTCGACCTTCTACTTATCAACTATGATGTTCCCTGTTTTATACAAACATGCTTTGTTTTACATGCTGTTACATGCTACTTAGCCAGTTCTGACACATGGTAAACCTATGCACCGCAGTATGAGCCACTGGCAATTGTTATGTTTACCCTCAATGTTCCAACAATAGCAGCAGTTCATCTCATGGAAGGGTTTCCTGTTTTTCCGTTCTACTTTGCCAAATGCAATGTCCTTTTCCAGGGGTGTGCTTTGGAATCCCTTACTATGTCAATGCAAGGCTTGATTTTTTTCATTTATTACAATTGAAGGCATGATTAATGTGATCTGCTCCTTTAGATTTTTAATTCTAGACATTTGCACATTATGTTATTTTACTTTGTTTTCTTGAATTCAACTCTAATATGGAAAACTCTAAAAATTAAGAAAGAAAAGAAAAATCTTCCATGTGCTTTATCTGCTCTGCTTAAAAACACATGTCAGAGCATTTTCTGATACCCATTTTTGATGTTTTCTTTTTCATATGCTCTTGCATTCTTATGTTATCTAAAATCTTTCCATAACTCTCCTGATCTTCAGTCATTAGTGCTCAATGTGTCAGTTCTATGTATAAGATGGTTTCTAAATTCAAGTAGGATGCTTGTAAGTTGTACTTTGGCTTTCTAGTACTTGTTTTTATTTTCTTCAACTTCAACTTGAAGTTTCCCACGAACAATGGGTGGATTGTTCTGCAGTTGGCCCCTGACTTTGTCTTAACCGATAATATTGAATATCGCCATCATTTCTTTACACGTTTGTAGTGACACTTGATACATGGATGGCATTGCTTCCAGCATCATACCTGTATGAAAGCTACAACAGTAAAACAAACTGACAGACAGCTGGTGGTATAATATATTAGGATTATATTTAATGGATAATTATCTAAGTAGATTTTGGTGGGAAGGTTATAGAGAAATCACAAAAGAAGGGAAAATGGGCTCTGGGAGGACTCTACTTGTCAATGTCACTCTCTTACGTGGTAAACATACCCTCTCCCAGCATACACACATTCTAGGTAACCAACCTTCACATCTTTGGTTCCTGAAACTTAGGAAGCAGGAGATAAGTAGTTGTCAAGGAAGGTAGAGCTTGCTAACAGCAAAAATGGAAAATAAATTTAACTGATTCTTGACTTTTAACTTTGAGAAATCTGTTTGAGAATCCAATCTGGATAATAGACTGGACGATTTGGCAAGGATATGTATTGCGTGAGATTCATAGCCCTTATAGTATGTCTTCTTCAGACAAGAGAAGAGACTGTAAGATGAAAGATTACTAGTGATAGGAAGGGCATCTGTCCCTCTGTCCTTAGTTGATGTGAGTTGACGGTAGGTTTGAAGGGATAGATGGTACAATTCTATCCTATTCTCCTTGGGAATGACGAGAGAACAATTTAGTTCCATTTCACATGTTTTCCCCAAGGCAGAGGAAATCATGGAAGCACCTTCTCCACAATAATTCAAGAGGAGGTAGAAAAACCTGTATGACAAATGGAAAAATCAGAGAGCTTTCTGCATACCTTGCTTGGTAAGACTCCAAGTGCCTTCCAGTTGGATACGGTTTGGTGGAGGTCTATGCCTGGACATATCTGGGGACAGTTAATAGTACATTTTTGTCAACTATAAATGACACAGAAGCATTTCCCAAGGCTAGACATACTCCAAGGTTCCTTCTTGCTATATCTACTCCCAGTAAATTGGATACTGTTCCAAACAAAAGATGGGAAGGAAAGACTAAACCTCACCCAATGGAAAGTTAAGCCTGAAAACTTTTGCATTTATCCAGATGTAATGGAGAGTACATTTTCTGTGAAACAGAGGATCACAATAAAAGTTGAGTGAGAGTGGCTGAGCCCCGGTGGCGTAGTGTTTGTGCGCGGGACTGCGGCCCACTGGGATGGAGGTTCAATTCCAGCAGTGGGACTGGGCCTCCTACTCCCAACACCGGAGAGCAGTGATGCACCCCCCCCAAAAAAAAAGTTGAGTGAGAGACAGCATTTTAAAGCTAACTTTGCATGTGTGTATCTTACTATGTAGCTTGTAAAACTTTGGACTTGCAGTACTTTTATGAATGCTCTAAATTTTATGTGGTTAGGGTTTGTCCAGGACGACCTTCTCATGATACTCTCCCCTATTTCATAGCACCATCAAATGAGAAGAGAGCTTGAATCAAAAGCCCAGGGCCTTAGAGAGTCTCTCTTGAATTAAAGATCTGCCTGTGTCACTGGTGGCAATGAGCCTTCTCCATTCTCTTTAGCTCTCTCACTGTCTTAGCTTCTCTTTAGCTTTCATGTCCAGTTCCTCTCTAAGGAGAAGTTAATAATGTCCCAATCCATTTAAGACTTTCAGTCTTTTTCTGTTGTGCTGTCTCCATTTGAAATAATTCCCCAATGTACCTGCCTTGTGCTTTGATCTTAGGAAAGATATCATGCCAAAGGAACAGAACCCCATGCCTTACCCTCCAGCTGCCCACTGCTGTTAGGCACTTTCCATTCATTGCACACCTGATCCCCACTCCACTCTTTTCCATCCTTTGCTCTTCCCTGGAGTTCACTTTTATGGACTGATTCATCTTTTTTTTTTTTTAAGGCATCACTGCCCTCAGGTGGTGGGAGTAGGAGGCCCAGCCTTTGCTCCTGGGAGCCGGAATTGAACCTCCATCCCAGTGGGCCGCAGTCCCGCGCACAACCACTACGCCACCGGGGCTCAGCCCCTGATTCATCTTTAGTCTTTGGTTTTCTGATCTCTGAATGACTGCGGTCAAAGGGAGGCACTAGCAAGAAATTATAGGGACTAAAGTGGCGAGGAAAGAGATTTCCTTTTATTTAATCCCTCTTCGCCATTGGATGAATATGCTTGCATATGATCACATTTCTATACACAGATTTCATCCCTGCAGTTATAATCCCTATGTCTCCTAGGGTTCTGGAAGCAGCTTTTACACTTTCCCCCTTCAATCCTAGAAGTGCCAAAATCTTCCTGAAAAGGATAGTTTATGCGTCATTGATCATCCCACTGATTTCCTTAAGCTGGCCTAAACCTTTGTTCAAGTGTCCTCATCTAACCTCAAGAGAGACCTGTGTTTCTGTTGCGCTGGTCCTATCTATGATACTCTCACTTCCAACAGCAATCGAGGCATTATATTTTAGGTTTGAGCAGCTTTGAAAGATGTACTCATCATTAGCATTTTAATATGCTTAGTCACTCAAGGCTTGAACAGGTCTGATGAATGGTACTCAGGTATTTTTGATGTTTAGTGGCTGAAGCACGAATAAATTTGGAGCCTTTGTGGGTCCTTGAAGATAGTGGAATCTCTCCAGGAAAAGAGGCAGGACCCTTTGCTGACCCATGTACAGAAACATGGTAAATGTGCTGCCAGAAGAGCCATTTGCCAACCCCTGGTGGAGGCCTTTGTTGGACATCACAGAAGAGTCCTGAGAACAGAATCCAAAGCAAACAGCCTCTACCTCTGGAGGGCTGCTGGCACCTTGTCTTCAGGAAAAGGACTATCACTATGTAGGAAGCAGAAGTTGTGGCTATTTGATAAGCTTAAAAAAAAGGAAGGAAAACAACCTCAGTCATCATTCTCATATCCTGTGTCTGTAGTCATTTCAATTCACTTCCCAGTCTGGGAGACTCATGTTCTAATTTCTTACTCATAAAGTCATAATTCTCAACTAGAGTTTATGATAATTTAGTTCAGCCACTTTGTTTTGATAAATTACAGCAAAGTGAATCTCCAAATAGTTACCCCTCAAAGGTAAGGGACTTCCAGCTGAGTAGAAAATCTGGGTTTAGGAGTCTTCTTTTCTCTCTCCAAGTTCACTGACTTTCTTGGTAACTATGTGAATCAAGAAAAATCAGAGACCCTGTCTACAGGGACTGTATGATAGGGGGAAATAGACATGAAAAGGAAGAATGCTACTGTGATCTCGTGGACCTACCAAGGATGCTTGATAAATGTGTATTTATTGTTGACGTTAACAATTAAGTCCATGGGTTTCATTTGTTTTCAAATAGTCCTTTGGGAAGTCTCACCAAAACATCATTCAGGGAGAGAAAGTTACTCCTTATCAGTTTTGAGTTTTGTTTTTTAGCAGAAGAGCTCTGAGACACCCCCCCCCACCTCCCGCCCTAGATTAGATAGAAGAAGTACAAGGGTGCTTCTTTTTTCTTTCGCCATGTTAGAAACATCACATACAGCATATTTCTTGAAATTCGATACTGTTGGTGATACATGTACTTCTAAGAAGTCCTGGTAGCATGGTAAATAAATGCAAAATTGTTGACCAGAGCACCAGCCATTCAAACGCACCAGCCACTCCACAGAAGAAAGATGTAACTGACTGCCTCCTCAAGGATTTATTCTGGAAACCTGTGGAAATTAGACTCTGTCCTTTAGCATTGCTATGGTTAAGAAACAACTTGATGCCATTGAGGTTTTAGTGTTGCTGCTAGGTGTGTGTGTGTGTGTGTGTGTGTGTGTGTGTATAAAGGACAGTACTTCTAGGTACAGATATCAAGGACCTCTAATAATTGTACTCACTTGCATACATATATGAGAAATCTTAATATGTGAAGGAGAAAAACCAAATGTGGTATTTCTTGTTCCTGACGATTTAATATTCTTTTGGCATCAAAAGGAAGGAGTCATTACAGAGGTCAAGAGTCATAGTGAGGCTCTGTGTCAACTTGACTCCTCTAACCAAAGGCACAGCCTTGTTACAATTGAAAGGAAGTGAGTCTATTTCTTTTGGCTGGTTCAGATCTTACATCTTAATGTATCGACCTGCCAACACTGGGAAGTAGCCTCATCCTATCACACTGCCTGTTAACCTCTATTAATTCAGCTTGGTGGCCTCAAGCCTGACCTGTTGACTTTCAATTGATCCATATCTGTCTCCAACAGCCTGTGGCCTTTCAAATTCCTGGTTCATTGGCCTCAGAAGGTGAAGCCCCCCCTTCCCCCAGATTGACATCTTTGTGGGAATGGTTTTTCCAAAGAAAAACAACAACGACAACACTTATGTGAAGTGGCCCACATGGCTGGAGGGTAGGCAAGTCCATCCAACTTAAGTCCATGTATGGATGCTAGCTAGAGGACCTTCTCAACTCACATAGCTGCCGAAGAGATGAACAAGGGAGCAGGAAGGCCACACACCAAGGGAGACAGACTGGAGGTGATCTGTGTTAAGCCTGGCTACTAGAGAAACAAACCCAGTGGCACTCATGTATGTAAGAAAGAGATTTATATCAAGAAGTAATTATATACCAAGAAAAACCCCAGACCATTCCAACTCAAGTCCATGAGTCTGATACTTGCCCATAAGTCCCTGTTCATAACTCCGTGGTCACATGCACAATGCTGGAAGATCACAGGTCGATGATTGCAAAGTCTTTTTTTTTAAATGATTTTGTTGAGGGCTCTTACAGTTCTTATAGCATTCCATACATCATTTGTATCAATCATATTTGTACACATGTTGCCATCTTTATTTCAAAATATTTTCTACTTGAGCCCTTGCTATAAGCTTCTATTTCCCCCTCCTTTTTTAGAACTCATTTAATTGGGGGCTCATACAACTCCAATCACAATCAAAACATGTGTCAATTGTATGCAGACCACATTTGCACGCTTGTTCCCATGCCCCAATACCAGCTTCCTATAGTTTCCCTCCCTCCCCACTCCCCTTATGGCTTCAATATCTCTGGAAACATGGTAGGGCTATAGCAGCTCTCAGGATGTCCAGCAAGCAGGAAGTCAATGGAAAGAACGAGAGATTCCCAAGACCCTCCTTATGAGAAGGCAACGTCCACAAGGAGGCTCCATCAGGCTGTGACCTGATTGACAAATGAAATTCTACTCTAAATTGACATAAAATTGTGTAACTATCACATTGTCAACAGGCAACCTGGTAGGCTACTGATAGATCCAAGGATGAATAGAACAGGTTGTGACCACCAGGCCAAGTCCTAAAAAGGCAGACATAGGAGACAGGTGAAGAATAAGGAGAGGAAGAGCCAGTGCTCCAAACTGTCTATTTATAAATATAAGATAGGTGACACCCTCAAGGAGAGATCATCATCAGATTGTGTATTCCGTCTTATGAAGGAGGCCTTACTGACAAAGTACTGTAGATCCTGGCCCAGACAAGTTGATTTGATACCTCATTTTCACAACATGTGACCCACAGATTGAACCAGACTGGGCTTCACCACTTCTACAACTTTGTGAGCCACTTTCTTCTTATTAACTTGTGTGTGTGTTGTATGGGTGACTGATTTTGCTTCTCTCAAGAACCCAGCCTAAAACAATACTCCATTTTCTCTCTCTTCTTTTGCTCCAGTGGTTTAAAGTACCATCCCATTTCCTCCTGCCTTTTTCTTCCAATCACTTCTCCACAGGGCTGATGGAGTGATTAAAAAACCTACAAGCTCTCTGATCCTATCATTCTCTTACTTAGAGAGATTCTATAGCTTCCCATGGTTCTCTTCCTGCAGTCCAGACTTATGAATGAACTTCCACACTTGCCTTATATCGCTCTTATCACTGGCTCCTCACTTTGCCCTGACTGCCGTTATATATTCTCAAACCACCATATTTGCAATGTGAGTCCCTGGATTGCCATCCTGCTGTGTACAAAACAAATCCTATGAGAAGCAGGAGGGATCTCATTAACAGCAAGAGCCAGGAGTTCAGCTATCCTCTGGACCTGAGATCCCTGCACAGTAATCACCAACAACAGAGTCGGGAAAGAGGAAGACGTTAATGGAAATTAAATCATGGCACTGATTAAGGGGAGGGTTGCTCATTCAATGACTGAATTGTTGTCAACCACTCCCAATCAGCTCTGTATTTTCTACTCCCTTTAGGTTTCACACATGCTGCTTTCTTTCGAATGAACAGTCACCCAAACCGCTATGCCTTTCAGGTTCCAGCTTGTCAGACTTCTCTCCCCCCTCAGCCTATTTTCTCATGAAATCTTGAGCAGTCACCAAGATTTGGACTTCCATTCAGTTTGGACTCCCATTCAACTCTTTCCCCTACCATAAATCTGAACTTCCTATATTCTGACAGGGTGTCATATGTTCTACACAATATACATGGATGTCCAAAAAAAGTGTCCTGCATAAAACAAGTCCAGTGCCTGACACGCAATAGAAGAAAGAATGCACAGCACTTAAATTCTGAATCTTTCAACTTTATTAAGTTAAACTTAGGCACCTCTTGTTGGTACAATGTCCTCTACTTCTTTTTTATCCTTAGCTCCAATTTAGAGCTAAGATATGATTGTTTTTGCATAAGTCCTCCCCAGCTATATCTTTATTTTTTTCCTCATCACTGTCCATTGTTGCTTTACATGTATGTCTCATGAGAGGAGAAATTGTAAGGATGACTCAGGATCAGGCAATGTGCTGTTCTGTTGTGCATAAAGTCACCACAGTTTGGAACTGATTTGATGGTACCTAACAAGAAATATGAGAAACGGTTTGCTTTTAAGTGTATGAAAGGGATATGAAACATATACACTGTAGTATATACTTCAGTAAGTTGTATATACAAACATATGAATTACTGAACAACTGATTTTTCTCTTATCTAAAGGTAATTTTGAGAAACTAAAGGTCGTTATGCTCTGTCCTAGAAAACCTCCAAGTAATGTTTGATTGCCATACTGATGAGTATTTTAAGATACTTCCCATGTTGGTCTGGACAGTAGAGTTCTTATATAAAGTAACCTATGTTGGTAAAGGAAAGGGAAATTTCTCCTTAAAATGTAAATAAGCAGATTATTAATCAGTCCTTTAAACTACCCTCTCTTGCCTATCTCAATTTGCCTCAGCACTCTATCTATCTATCTATCTATCTATCTATCTATCTATCTATCTATCTATCTATCATCTATCTATCTTTCTCTTACCATGGTACATTGAGATGATCAATAGCCTTAACTATGTCCTCAATCATTCCACTCTTTACTAAAAGCATCAAGTTAATAAATAAGTCAACTAAATTTGCTGAAATTGTCTCATGAACAACTGCGAAGGGCTTTTTTCCTTTTCTGTCTTCATGAAGCTTTTCACACACTCCATGGTTGAGGCTTTCCAAGAGAGGCCAGTTTGATCACGATATATTATAGATACAATACCATTTAACTTTCTTCCAATAACAGTTGGCACCCTAAAATCTCACACTCTAAAATGTGAATGGATAAAAAAAATATTAAGCACATTTGTTTACTAAACAGTTTTAATAAAATGATTCTATAATCTATTGCTTCTAGCCTTGAAGGCAAAGGAATTCTTTTATTTCATTTTCCATTTCTACAGGTCCATATATGCAAAAAGCCAGACACTATCTTGTCTTTTAATGTGAATAATAGACACCAGAAAAACACTCGTGTCATGAAGTAATTGTAAGGTAGGTTGACCTAATGAGAAACAGCAAGTAGCAAAAGAACCAGAGAAAGCATCCATGCTGAGGATTGTTGAGTATATGTGGTCTAGTCAAAACAAAGAAATAGAAACAAGAAGAAGGAACATCCAAATAAAAGGACAAACTGTTGAGAGGCCCTTGAAATTTAACATAAATAGGAAATTGATATGTATCAACGAACTAATCAATTGGTAGATCTGAAACCATCCAAGAGAAAAGTTAATATGAAGAAGACGTAGTCATGGACCAGATCATTTCTAACCATTGTGAAAGAGTTTTTGCCTTATCTTAAGAGAACGGACATAAGTCTGAATGAAATGTGAGCAGGAAATTGTTTTACAAAGCTCACTCTGACTCCCTTATGGAGTACAGGTTAATTACTGGGTGCAGAAAGACTATTGTATCAATATGATGAAAAAAATCACAGTTTTCTGGATCAAAGGATAGCAAACCAGGAACTTTCTCCTCGGATGAACCAACTTTTTGCAAACACATAGATTCATAGAACATGAATAAAACATAAGCAGGCTTAATGCTGCCTTCAATCTCACAGAACACATTGGAGATTAAATTCATCAAACTTTAGCCAAAAGAGGGAGTTCAGTTTTTTCTTACGACATAGCCCTGCTAGACATTCATCCTCATGAAGAGATTGCTGAAGATAAGGGTGTTACAGCAAAGTGTGATGAAGAAAGTAGATTGCGCTCAGCTATAAAAAAAATTAGTGTCTGGGGTTTTACAGACCCATATTCAAGCAAGCAGCTATCTAAGTGAGATGTCAACTAATTCTTCAAGAAAACAGCACACCACCTTTTGTGATCCAAAAATGACAAGTAACAAAATCCAAATATGATGGAGTGAAAGCATCAGGGCTTAACTTGTGATCACCCAATTTGCTGAAGGCTATGTACCACAATGGTAACCAAAATCCATCTGCAAGTCACCTTTCATGGATTAGGCCTCTAGTAGATTCCCTCTGACCAAAGTCAAGGGACTTGAAGAACTTTGCTATCAGACAGAGACTGTTGTGAACCTACTTGTCATGGATGGGACTACCATACAATATGATATCTGGTGCTTTGATCTCCTTCTGGAGCCATTCTGGATTTGTCCAAGGTTTGAATATTTCTTGCTTGTTTCTTAACAATTATTCTTTTTCTCTGACCTATTTTAATATTTCCGGTGGTCTTTTCCTTCTTTTTTTAATATACACTTTTGGTTTTACATTTTTGAATGTTTATGTTTTTTGTTTTATGTTTTTTATGTTTCCCACTTTATGAAGCCAAAAATGGATATATAGGGATAATAAGTGATGTCATATAGCTTTTGGGGGATGGGGAGCAAGGTTAAAGGGTATTGGGGAGCAAATAATGAATATAGGGGTGAGCAGGAGGCACTAGAACTGACTGTAGGGATGCATATACCTCTTTTAAAATGAGGCCAAACTGGAAATGAGTGATATGTGAATGATATGTCAAAAAAAGCTGTTTGGAAAAAGAAAGCACATGGAGTTACCAAGATTTGGAAAGAACATGAGGATAGTTGAGATTCTGGTTGAGTTTATGCAAGGGGAAGAGGATGGTGATTGGGTAGAAGAGGTGAGTGAGCAGGCATGATCTTCAGAGCAGTGGGCACAGTTCCCGGTTTTCAGAAATCTGTCCTTGTCTAGTTCAGAACTTTCTCTTTTTTAACTAAAAATTGAGCAGAATTTTATTTATCTTGTCGCTTTTGTTGAGAACATACATAGCAAAGCAGACACCCATTCAAGGTTCTACATCTATCACTGAGTTACACTGATTGCGTTATTGGAGTGTTTGCTCATTCTTGTCCTTCTTTTCTTGATGCTCCTCCACCATTAGCTTGAACTCACTGCCCTCTAAGGTTGCTAGGTAATCTTTTGAGTTGCTGTTCCCAGTTTGCTTTTTAAAAAGCTTATTTCTCAAGCCAGGCATTTTATTCTGTTAATCCCAACTACTCTTTGATTTTTAAGACTTCGAGAAGTATTTTTTGTTTAAGGCGTTAAAGATTTGTCATAGTCTCAGGGCATGGTCCCAGGGAGTCTAGAAGTCATAAGAATCTGAAATTATGTTCTGCATCTGCTCTCTGGATCTGAAACTCCTCTCTGGCCTCTTTTATTGAAATATTCAGTAATGTGAACCCACCACAGCCAGTTCATTTAGCCTAGTGGTAAAGGCAGCAATTGTTCATGGAGGCAATTGGCCACACATTGCCACTGTCCTTGGACCCCTGGGATGGTAGTGGATCAGACATTATGCTAAACTTAAAGTCAGCAGTTAGATCCTACCAGCCATTCCTTGGGGGAAAGATGAGGCTTTCTCTTTTTGTAAAGATCTACAGCCTTGGAAACACAAAGTTTTGCTCTGTCATGCAGAGTTGCAGGAGATGCATGCAGAAGATACATATACCTACTCTATTCAGTCATCAGCATTAACTCCACGGCAGCGAGTTTTTGCTTTGCCCAAGCCTCCTACTATGCCTGAATCCTGTTCCTTTTCTGCTCTTCTAGGCAAATAGAAATGAATTGCTTTGCCTGGGATGGCCACTTATATACTTTTTAGAACCCAAGCATTACACATTGGACTAGGGTTTTGAACAGAAGCACTGAACATGGCATAGGTTCAAACTTTCAAGGCAAGACATCACATTCTAGGATGCCTTTCATTGTATACATGCAGCCTCAGCAACTGCTCTCTTTTAATTATTGTTGTTGTATAGCACACAACTTTTGCCAATTCAAAACTTTTTACAAGTATACAATTTATTGCCCATTGAACTTCCTTGATCCAGCAAGACAGCTATACTATCAGAAGAGCAGCATCAGAACCACGAGCCAGAGTATAGAACAGAGCCATGGACTTACCAACCCATGAAGCAAGGAAACCTGAGTGGTTTCATGCAGGAGGCTGGCGTGTGCAGGACTGGAATGTTTCTGGGCACTTAATTCAGGAATGTGTCCTTGCTGGTCTCTAGAGTTTAAGATGAGTGTCCTCAGGTTCAGACTAATAGCAGAGTGGAATGTCCTTTGGATGTTTTTTAGCAGGCTAGAGAGAACTCTGTAATATTCCTGATAAACAACACAACCTCAAGCATTTCTCACTGGCATTACAAACTTGTTAACTTCCTTAATAAACCCATTCATCATGACTTTTTTCTGTGAGTTCCCGGTAGCCATTGAAAATTGGTATTAGAACCTCAGTGCCAATGAGGTTGAGTCAATGACTCAATGAGCATTGAATCAATGCTGGTGCATACTGACTCTCTATAGGGCAGGGTAGAACTGATCCTGTGTGTTTCTGAGACTGAAACTCTATATTGAAGTCGGAAGGCCCACCTTTCTACCACAGAGTGGCCGACAGTTTTGAACAACTGACGTTGATGTTGGTAGCCCTATGTGTAATCACTATACCACCAGGACTCCACTTATATTAGAACCCAGAGAGGTATAACAGAGAACATTAATAAGACAGCTCATGTTTACTGAATTGGGCTCATGGGAAAGGAAGACTGAAACCATTCATTCTAAAAAGACTTTCATGGGGGCTGAGCCCCGGTGGTGTAGTGGTTGTGCACAGGACTGTGGCCCACAGGGTTGGTGGTTCAAATCCAGCAGCAGCTGTCCAGGAGCAAGGCTGGGCTTCCTACTCCCACCAGGGCAGTGATGCCCCCCTCCCCCAAAAAAAAGAATTTTATAAAGAGAGAACTTAGTGAAATATCTAGATAATATTTAGAATCTGATAAGATTTTTGCTTATGGTGAACATGTATATAGCAAAACATATACTGAGTAAACAATTTCTACATTTAAGTGCTATGGATGATACTCTTCAGTTACGAAACCATTCTCCTGTGCCTTTTCCAAGTTGTTCCTCACTAGTTAGCATAAATTCACTGTTCCTTATCTAACTTTTCTTAGTTTGGGGCATGTTGTCGGATGGGACAAGTCCCAGGAGAAGGCACTCATACAAAGTAGAGGAGCAGCAAAAAAGAGGAAGACCCTCCAAGAAATGGATTCTCACAGTGGCTGAAGCAAGAGGCTCAAGCAGAGGAACAATTGTGTGGATGGTGCAGGACCAGGCAGTGCTTTGTTCCGTCGTGCATAGGCTTGACGAGAAAAAAACCAGGAGTCTGGAGCCCTCGGGACATAGTGGATTACTGGTGGGTTCCTGGATTTTGGGTGAAATCCTGGTGGATTACTCAATAGGCTGCTAGATTTATAGCCTTAGAAACAAGCACAGTGAGAAGGATAAAGAGTGAATACAAGAGGGAACAGAGGTCCCATTCAACTTTAAAGCCTCCTTTCTCCTGGTGCTATTTATTTACAATAAATAGAAAATATATTCTGCGAAGATAATTGTGGTCGGAGATGAAAACAGCTCTGTCTTATTCTGTCCAGTATACTATAGAGACCATCAGATTTTCTAGCTGAGAAGGCATAAAACTTAGAATGGGCCCTCCTTCAAGGAGAAAGAGAGGAAGCCACACCCACCATGAAGCATCATCAGGTTGTAACCTGATTGACAGATTAAGCTCCACCCCTTCACTTTATTTATCAAGTTGGCATGAAAATATTTGACTACCACATGCCCTAAAGCTACAGAGACACTGCTGAACTAGAAAGCTGTCTCAGTGTTATCTTTATTGGGAAGGAGTGAATGGGATGAATTTGTGATTATTGACTGTTCCCTTAAGTATTAATCGGATACCTATGAGTCCTCAAGACATTGAAAGGTGAAAA
Source organism: Nesogale talazaci (assembly GCA_004026705.1). Classification (NCBI taxonomy): domain Eukaryota; kingdom Metazoa; phylum Chordata; class Mammalia; order Afrosoricida; family Tenrecidae; genus Nesogale; species Nesogale talazaci. Next base: position 14,450 of record PVJH01009233.1, on the reverse strand, counting down.
ACTACATACCTCATGACATAATCAATATCAGTATAGGAGAGGTTTTGCCAACTCTCCTGACTTGAAGTAGAAATAGGTGGCAATGACAGTTCCCCTTAACCAATGTGAGCAGTCCAGATTTTCACTTCAGTAAGACTGTTAATGTTTTTGAAAAATGGTGCTGGTGAAGAACATTAATAGTGTCATAGACTGTCAAAGGAACAAACAAATCCACCTTGGTATATTACAGCCAAAATGCTCCTTAGAGTCAGGGACAACTAGACTGCATCTCACATTCTGTCAGCATGTTGCCAGGAGAGACCAGGCCCTTGAGAAGGACATCATGCCTGAGAAAGCAGAGGGGCAATGAAAGAGAAGAAGACCATGACAAAATAGATGGACACAGTGACTGAAATAAAATGGGCTCAAAATAAGAACAAATGTGAGTATGGCACAGGACTGGGCAGTGTTCAATTCTGTTGTCAATTGCAGATAGCACCTAGCAAAGACCATTGGTAACCTCTCATACTCTAGCATGAAAGCCTTTTGTTTCACAGAGGCACAGCGAGGCTGGGAAAAGTTGATAAAATACACAAAATATTGTCATCTTTTATATAAAAAAGCTATTGAAGCATAAAAAAATGAACAAGAACAAATGCACAAGGAACATGTAAAGCATGTTGTGGTTCAGTGCCATTGAATCTGTTCCCACCCCTCATGACCTTATCTGCAACAGGACAGAACTCTGCCCAATCCTGCCCTGCTCCATCCCCTCAATTGTCCTATACCTGAGCCCATGGTTGCAGCGATGGTGTCAATCCATCTTCTGAAGGGCCTTCCTCTCCTTTGCAGCCCCTCTGCTTTACCCAACATGATCTTTTCTGACAACATGTAAGTAAGATGAAGTTTCACCACCCTTGCCTCAAAGGAACACTGGCTGTACTTCTAAGAGAGATTGGTTTTGTGTTTTTAGCAGTCTTCTCCAGTACTACAGTGGAAAGGCATCAATTTTTCTATGGTCTTCTTTGTTCAATATCCAACTTTCAAATGCATATGAGATCATTGAAAATGGCTTGGGTTTGGTGCACTGTATCCTCAGAGAAGTGTTCTTGCTTTTCATTACTCTAAAGCAGTGGTTCTCAACCTATCGATCATGACACCTTCGGGGGTCAAACAACCCTTTCACAGGAGGTCACCTGATTCATAGCAGTAGTAAAATTACAGTTATGAAATAGCAATGAAAATAATTTTGATTGGAGGGTCACCACAACATGAGGAACTGTATTGAAGGGTTACGGCATTAGGAAGGTTGAGAACCCCTGATCTAAAGAAATCTAGTGCAGCAGATTTTCCTAATGCAACTAATCTTTTGCTCTCTTCACTGCTGCTTCTATGAGAATTCATTGTGTATCCAAGCAAGACAACATCCTTGACAATTTCAACCCTTTCTTCATTAATCATGATGTTGCCTCTTGGTCCAGTTGTGAGGAACCTAGTATTCTTTACATTGATTCATATATAATACCATATGGGAGACTGCAATACTAGATCACCAGCAAGTGCTTCAAGTCCTCCTCACTTTTAGCAATCAAGGTGGTTTCAACTGCATAGCTCTGGTTGTTAATAAGCTTTGCTCTAACCTGGTCCCTCATTCTTCTTTATATAAGCCATCTTCTCTGATAATTTGCTCAGAATACAGATTGAACAAGTCTGGTGAGAGGATGCCACCCTGATACACAGATTTCCTGATTTGAAATCACACAGTAGTCCTTTGTTCTGTTCACAAAGTTGCCTCTTGATCCCTGTGTAAGTTTCTCATGAGCACAGTGAAACGTTCTAGAATTCCTATTATTCTCAGGGTTATCCAAAGCTTGTTATGAACCACACAGTTGACTGACTTGGCAGAGTCAATAAAACACAAGGAAACATCTTTCTAATCTTCTTTGCGTTCAGTCAAGTTTCACCAGCCATCAGCAATGATATAACTTGTGCCAGTCTCTTCTGAATCCGGTCTGAATTTCTGACAAATCCCTGTCAATATATTGCTGTAACCACTGTTTTATGATCTTTCATATGCATCATGTGTATCGGTGATCTTGTTTTATAGTTTGAGTATCCTGTTGGGTTATCTTTCCTTAGAATGGGTATAAATATAGATCTCTTTCAGTCAGTTGACCAAATAGCTATCTTTCAAATGTCCTAGCATAGATGAGTGAGTGCCTCCAGTGCTTCATCAGCCTGCTGAAACATTTTAATTGGTATTCCATCGATTCCTGAAGCCTTGGTTTTGGCTAATGCTTTCAGTGCAGTATGAGCTTCTTCCTCCAGCACCATTAGTTCTAGCTATGATGCATGAAGAAGACTCAACCTTGTTAGACATAAAAGGAAATCAAATTAGACTATGAAGATAAAATTTAATATATCAATCACTATAATTTTATTTTAGTATAGTGCTTTAGCTAAGCAAGAGTTAGGAAATAAAGCTATAATTTTTTTAGACAATCTGGCAGTCAATTGACAAAACAAAGTACATGCAACATATTACAAAGGTTCAAAATATTTCAAAATGAGCTCTATTATTGAGTGAGGCAGTCCACTTTTAGAGATTAGCCTTGGCAAATAATTAATTATGAGTCCAGTTATTTTTTCCAGCAGAAAGTTGTTGAAATAAGTACATCACTTAAAGGTCTTTCTGCCACAGCAATATGTGAGCCATTTTCAAGATAATCTACGCAAGTAATATGTACCAAATTTATATTTGACAAAATATATCATGATACATGTATACATAGAGTGCCAGGTACCCTTGAAATAATAATTAAGTGGATTGAAATTGATGAATGCTACCTTAAGCATGTCAAAAACCTGAGAAGATGCACCTTGAGTATTATCAATTTTGCTATATGTTTTCTACATAACATACAAACTCTGCTGGATATGCATAAAAATCAAAATAGTAATTATCTGTGGAGAAGAGGGCAGTGTTAGATTCATGAAGATAAATTTGAAATTATAAAGAGGTATAGAAGAATAGCTGAGCTATGAAAAGTACATTTCCAAGAAATCCTTTGAGTGATGTTTTCATTTTTACTAAGACCAATAGAGAAAAGGAAAAAAAATCATTGTGATACCGGTTCAATAATTTTGACAGTTAGGAAAGTTAAGAAAATTAATGTGCTCATCAATTGTAGCTCCTTCTAAGAAATGGCAGTTTCCATTGTGTCAGAAATATTGAGTCTTTATAAAAATCCCCAAGAAGGCAATCCATTCATGTGCTGTGATTTAAAGGATAAAGATTTAATAGTTCTAGGACCTAAACTCTTCACACAAAACAAAATGGGGTCTATATAAGCAAAAAGTTTTCTTCTCATAGACTAAGAAAGGGGTCTAAGTGACAACAAAATGTCATCACTTTGTCCAAATTGGAACCACCATGATGGCAGGAACTTTTTACTTTCCATTAATAGGAACTTCAAGTCAATGCACCCAACTAAGAAAGTATTATTAAGCAATTTACACTATATTTCAAACATGGTATACCATGAAATGATGTGCCTCCCTCCTTCGTTCCCATTCTCCAAATATCCCATAACAATAAAGGAATGGCCAGTATCTTCTTAAAAGTTCCATCTCAGCTTTGCTAACCCAAGGATCATTAGGCATATAAATTCTTAAAACACATGGATTCTTAAAACGCATGCCAATTAAAAACTCCTAAAGAGTTTCAGTTTTAATTGTTTTATCTCATTCTTATAAACAATCAGGAGACTCTAAAAATGTTGCTGGCTTTATAAATAGTAAATGAGTGAATACCACAACTAAAAGCACAATCAATATATAACATAAAGATAGCCATTAAATATAGAGAATCATAGTTTGAAGAAATATCAGTTGTAAATCTAAAGTTAATGCCTGAGACTTGCAGGATTTTTTCTGATTGTTTGAGAGGCAATGGTCTCTCATACTAGAATCTGGGATCTGGGGGAAATAAGGTGAAGTTGGACATGAGCAATTAGAAATTCTGATTATTGCAAAGGTATGAAAACACCAAAGTATTTTTTGATCTTCATAATGTTGACTTATTAACATGTTTCAAGATTAACTTTGTGTATTAAAAATAATCCTTCTTTAAAATTTGCTAGTGTTGTAAAGAGAAAAAATGTTTATGAAGTAACTACAACAAAATTTTCTTAATTTTTATATGCAAAATATTAATCTTTCAAACATAAATAAAATATGGCCTTTTGTCCCTATTGTCAGATAAAGCATCATAATCTGAAAATTTTTTCTTTTGAGATTGGCCTACTTGTTTAAACTGATTGAAATGCAGCTTCTTCTGGAGAAGGCCAATTAGATAAGAGAAATAAACCAATGATGTCATTATTTGCAATATTTACTTATAAAATTTAACCTCATTTCGTAAATGTTAGGTCTATTTTATTCCTTATGTTTAAGTTTTCAACTTTGAGGTTTCTGTTTTCCTATGAAGTCCACTTTCAGTGATTGAAGGCTCTTGGAATGGACTTAAATGGCAGCCCATTTTGAAAGGATCTTTAGAATTTTCCATGTTTCTATTTATTGCATAGTGTCTATTTATTAAATAGTGTTCATTTCATGGTCTTTATTAAGCCTGTGTATTTTTCTTCCTCATGTTTTCCTCATAGTCTATGTCAAATAAAGATGTACTTTATGCTTCCCTTAAAATATTTCACTATTGTCAACTAGCAAAAGCAGTCATAAGGCCTCCTGGAGGGAATTGGAAGAGTGAGGGAGGAAAACCCTGTCAATTTAAGTGGAATCTCTTTAATATGTTTAAATACAACAAAAGAGAGGGGAGTCAGCTCCTGTATGAAAATTATCTGATACAGACATCTCTTGATTTGGGCACTCTAGTGATCTTGGCAGAAGTTAATTATTTCCATTAGGAAAAAAAAAAACAATAGGACTAAGGAGTATTTTATGCTAACTTGCCCTTTAGTGATTGTGCAGTATTTGAATGAAATAGATGCATTGTTCCTCCACTATAACTCCTCCCAGAGACAATGAAAAGTCAACATTCTTGTAGGAATGTGTTTGTATTTTTGCACAAGAGACAGAATAGCTAAAGAAATGCACCAGAGTAGAGTGTGTGCTGTCTTTTTTTTTTTAAATTAATTACTCAGTTTTCCGCTGGTGCTCCTTCCTGTTAAATCTATTAGTCCTAGTGGTATGGTCGCGTATGCACTGAGCTCCTAGTCATGAGATTGGAGATTGGACCCTGCCAGTCACTCTGTGGGAGGAATACGAGGCTATTTACTGCTGTGAGATTTAAAGTCTCAGACGCAAAGGGGCATTTCTACTCTGTTTTAGAGAGTATCGACCCAATGGCAGTTAGGATTTTTTGTTTGCTTGTTTTGATAGGTTTCTTGGCACTTCAATTCACATGTCACACAATTCAATAATATCAGTCAGAGTTGTGCAATGATCACCACAATCAGTTTTAGAGCATTTTCTTCTTCCTCATGTTCACTGTTATTCGTGTATTGATTTTTCCCACAGGAGCATAAACTTTGAGTGATCAGACTCTAGTTCACTTTTGAAGTCTTAGCATAATGCTTGGTTGACAATCCTTATAATAATACCTAGTGATTACTCTCTAGATTCCAACTGTGCCCACTTTGTCTTTTCCTCCCAAATGCTCTAGTTGTTTATTATATTTGACAGAAATAACAGATAAACAATCTTGTAATGATGCCTAGTGTTACAGCTATTTAGAATCTTGATAATCTAGATCACTGGTTGGCAAAGTGTGGCTCTCAAGCCGTATGCAGTTCTTTGGGTATGTACTTGAGGATCTGAAGCAAAATTGAAAATGACAATAAAACCATCATAGTTTCACTTGTCAGATTTTTAAAAAATCATTTTATTGGGAGCTCGTACAACTCTTATCACCATCCATTGTGTCAAGCACATTTATACATTTCTTGCCATCATCATTCTCTAAACATTTTCTTTCTTCTTGAGCGCTTGGTATCAGCTCCTCATTTCCCCCCCTCCCTCCCCAATCCTCCCTCCCACCCTCAGCATTGATAATTTATAAATTATTATTATTATTTTGCCTTGTCTTACACTGTCTGATATCTCCCTTTACCCACTTTTCTGTTGTCCATCCCCCAGAAAGGAGTTATATGAAGATCCTTGTGACCAGTTCCTCCTTTTCCCCCATCTTCCCCTTCCCCTCCTGGTATTTCTTCTCTAATTATTTGTCTTAAATGCCACTATTCAGATAGTGGTGATTTTACTTGTTGGAACAAATATATTTATGGTAATTTTTAAATTTCTCAGATAATTTTTAAATTTCTGTGAGGGGCAGGATTGTCTCTTCTGTCTCAAAAGGTTGCTCACTTTTGGTCTAGATCAAAGGTTCCCAGCCTTATATGGTTCATCATCTCCTTTTCAGAAAAAAAAATTGCTCAGCACCCCTGAAAATTAAAAACATTTGTACCATAGCACATAAGCCAGCATTAAGTGTAGGTATCTGCTCTTTGTAGCCTTCCTGGCTACATTTCATTGCGCCCTAAGGGGACGCTATGACCCACTTTAAGAAAAACTGGTTTATATTCTGGGACTTGGAGTAAATCCAGAATGCATGTCTTCATGGTTAAAAGAAAAAAGTGCTCTAAGGATATGCCACTCCTTTATTTACAGCTTTTTGTTAGATTTTGTGGCATGGTTTTCGCAGCAGTAAAGTGCCTTCAATATTCAACATTTAGTCAGTACCTTAGAAACATCTGACCCAAATTCTAAAGCTAGAAAGGAATGTTCTAATTTATTTACATCTGACAATGCCATTCCACAAGGTAGCTCATTCAGTTAGAGGAATACATTTTTCAAGCCATTTATATTAGTGTGATGTTCCAGGAAATTGCATTGCTCAGGGCCAGACTGTCCATGGGCAAATTTGTTCAACTCCTCTTGGTTTGAGATAAGCTTGTGGGTATACCTGCTTTAAAAACACTCATGATAAACTTATTAACACATTAGGTATGCAAACAACTGAAACTTTATTCTATCGTGAGGAAAACATACCAAAACTATTTTAATAAAAATCCTTAATTTTCCCTTCAACAACCCCTAGGTATGCTCACTTCCAAGCATGGATAAAACAAGTTTTGATAGTATTAGGCCAGTGTCTCCATGTCTCAGTTTACATAGCCAGAGGACAAGTCTATCTTGATGGATTGATTCTTTGACACTATGTTTTTATTCTTTACTGTGACATCTATAAAAAATAATGATATGTATATGGACATAGACACAGATAGAGATGTAGATTTTCATTCTGAGAAATCAGCACAGGGAAAAAGAAGAAAACTCTTTATAAATACTTATGAAAAACTCATTTAAAAGATGTGTACACTCTCCACTTTTCTAAATAAGCAGTTCTCTACTTTTGGTGGAGTTCTTGAATATTGAAGGCAGTACACTGGAAATACTCTTTTGGTAAAAAATATGTACACATTCTCAGAAAAATTCATTTAGAAAAGCAAACAAAAGTCCTCAACCGATTGAGATCACATTGATTTTGACTCACAGTCGCCATGTAGGTCTTAAAGTAGAACTGTGCTCTGCAGAGTGAGGATTTTCAAGTTGTTGGCTCTTTGGCAAATAGATCACCAGTCATTTTTCCCCACAATGACTCTAAGTTGAGTCTAACTGCTAACCTTTTTGTTAGTCACCAAGACCTTACCCATTTCTGCCACCCAGAGACTTCTTACATACCTATAGTGGCCACAAATGTACACAATTTATGTGAATTTTATATCTCTTCCATTAAATGTATCCATTGACTTCCTTTGAATTCTTTAGTCTGCCTAGAAAGGTCTGCTCAAGGCACACTAAACATCTCCCAAGTACATTTATGTGTTGTTTACCTTGGCCTATGGTATTAGGCCCACAAGAATACTTTTACTGATCCCATTAATTTTTAAAGTGATAACAACTCTCTGTAATAGTTAAGTTCTGTGCCAACTTGACAGGAACCAGGATTGTCAGTGGTTTGGCAGTTGAGGTCTAATACTCTTCTCTCGGATCATCTGTCCCAATGCAATCATCTCCAAAATGGGATCTACTATGAGTAGCCAAGCAGCTGTAAGATGGTTAGGCTGGAGTGCAGGTCTTTTACTCAGATCATTGCCCTGATGCAACTCCTTGGGACTGTGGCTCACTTCCTAGATGCGCGCTTGTTATGGGATCATTTATGCATATGGAAGCTGGATGTGGAATAAGGAAGAGGGAAGAAGAATTGCTGCATTTGAATTTTGGTGCTGGCAAAAAAATATTGAAAGCAGTTACATAATTGAGTGTGGTAGTTACATAGTCTGCTATCAAGTGGCTTCTTCTCTGGCTCCTCCATTCTCCAGGAATCAGGATCAATCAGCATGCTGTCATCTCATCTTGTCAGTAGTTTGTCATCTTAGAGACTCAGTCTAGTCTCTCTTCTCCAATTGAAAAATAACGCAAGCCCTCCCAGAATTCTTAGGAGAAAGCCATGACCACACAGAGGTCTCATTGGCTATGTCCAGATTAACTGACTAGCCTTCACCCCTACACCCCAATCACAAAATTGACATCACGAATACATGACAGCCAGTATATATACATATACACACACATATTTGTGTGTGTGTGTGTGTGTATTTTACTTCTTTAACTTGTTTTGCTTCTCTATAGAACCCAGGCTAAAACACTAAGATACATACTCATGAAATACCTTGCCACAGTTATCCTACAGATAGTATGTAGGATTTTGATCATTATGAAGCACATGTGTATCTTTATGACATACTTCAAATGAGCAACTCCTAATACATACATCAGAAATTACAATCATTCTCCTGAAAGATAACTGGACCTTATTTTATGAACATTATGATGCTATATCGGTATAAGGCCCTGCTTTCTGAGTGCTACCCTCATTACTGGCTCCAGGTGATGTTTTCTTGGTCCTGTCTATCTTTTATTTATTCTGCCTTGTTCAAATGCCCTATTAGAAAAATTACATAGCAAAGCTCAGAAGAAAGAAAGAAAAGAAGAAATCATGAAAGTGATTAGATATTTAATTCTAATTTATATCTTTCAAATTGGACAAGACTTCAGAAACTCTAGACTAAAAGACCATTTTACAGTCCATGCAGTCTTGATCAGTGGCAGAAAAACTATAAGTGCTAACATTCTGCAGCCTAGAATATATATATATATATATATATATATATATATATATATATATATATATGTAAGCATACTGCAAGTGTCTGCTCACCTCTACTTAACCTTTGTGGTTCAATAGTGATCTATATTTGTGACTCAATGGTTGACACTAATGAAGCAATGAAAGATGGATGAGATCCCCTTCAGTAATAAGAGTTTTTTTGGTGGGAATAAAAATGATCTTGTAGGAAAATTTTACCTTTTAATCTGACTGCATTTAATCTGACTGGCACCTTTTATGAAGCATCCAAGGGCTCTTTTGAACATAAATTTCTGAATATAGGTTCCCTATATTAGTTTACCCATTTATAATAATGACAAGTTCCTTTCAGTTCTTTGAGATAAACATTTCCAACCATGTGATGTGATTATATTCTCTGCCTGTCTTAAAAAGCCAACAAACCTCTAGAAAACAATGGCGGCAACATATGTATAAATGTGCTTAATACAAATGATGTACTGATTATTACAAGAGTTATAAGAGCACTCAATAGAATGTTCATAAATACCTAAATAAATAATCAAACAAACAAACAACTGAATTTGGTTCTAACAATGCACACCCTTTGTTGTCTGTCTTCTGTTCCTAATGGGCCATATTTTCTCTTACAGCTTTATAAACATTAGAGATAAATGTCGCATTTTTCATAAAATGAAAAATAAAATATTCATTCAGCAGCATTACCTCATAAGCATTGCCTAATTTTATAAAGCATCCGTAGATCAGGGATCTGGCAAATGTTGTTTTATTTTTAAAACAAATTTCCAGTAAATGCAGTTTTCAGTTTACACTTATGAAGTCAAAACGTCAAGATGACTCAAAAACAATACATTAAATTGCAAGTGAACTTTACAGATTTGATTTGGTGAAGATAGCATAAGATTCAATGAGACCTCTTGTCTACAAATGCCTGAGTGAGCAATCGGAGATGATCCAGGAAGATAACGTCAAAGGCCAAATCGACACTACTCATGCAAATAGCTTGGGGTGAAATTAGCTTCACAGACTCAAACATACCCCCACCAAGAAAAAAAAGGAACAAATCCAAAGCATGTGGCAAACATTATTGAAGTCTGACTTCTGATGACAATTTCCATGAGGAATAATGGATAGAAAAAAACATCTACTTATAGATAAGGAAGAGGCTCCAAAATACCCCAGCACACGGGTCCCAAGTCACAGATAGACCCAGATAGAACCTGTGTGATTGTGTTTCTTTCCACCCAGGTGAATTGAGGTGACAAAAGGCAAAGATTAAAATTACGTTAAGCAACATCAGGTCTTGATGTTTATTACATAGGAGTATTTTCTCCTGGCAGGAACATGTTGTAAGGGATTTACCAGTGAAGTCTATGTTTGTCTAGAGAAAAAAATAAGCTAATGGAGGTAGAAATTTATTCTGAAGTTGGAGGATGAAGTCTACGAACATATGGGACATAGTTTGTAACCCGGTGGTGAAACTCCAAAAATAAACCACAAACCTACTGAATGAAACAACAACAAAAGAAGGTGGCGTCCAGTTCATCCTGACTCTGATGCAAGGAGACTTGGTGCCCCGGTGTCAATCGAGTTCTGTTGGCTGTAGTCTTCATAGATACAGATCCGAAGGCCTTTCTTCCCTGCTTGGATTTGAATAATAGACCTTTAGTTTTGCACGCAATTATGAAATGCTTGGGCCAATCAGGGAAATCAAGGAATGAACAAGGAAATTTTAATGGATACTAGAATATGTCTATTTAACACAAAAGACATTTGTGATGAAGGAAGGATAAAAAAAATGCACATATCGAAGACAACCAGCAAAATGCAAGACATAAATTCTACTGGATCTGTAATTGCATTTAAAGTAAATGGTATATTAATTGACCAGGATTGTTGTTGTTGTTTTTGTTAGCAACCAGATACACAACAGAATAAAAAATTGCACATTCCTGTGGCATCATCAATGCTGACGTCTGGAGGTTCTAGATGGTAACTGTTTATGGGAGTGGTAAGCCCAGTTTTTCTCCTGTAGAGCTGCTGGTAGTTTTGAAGTCCCAACCAGGAGTACCACATCCCAATGTGTAACCATTATGCCACCAGCGCTCCTGTTTGCTGAAAGTGTGGGGGAATCGAAACCCTTGATGGTGAAGATAAAGGATTGTAACCTTCAGTCGGGATTACTACTCAATGTGAGGAAGACCAACAGCCTGACAACCACACCAGTAGGTAGCATCATGAAAAATGGAGAAAATGTTGAAATTGTCAAGGATTTTACACCAGATAAAAGAAAAGAAAAGTGATCAAAGAAAGATGGTACCTTCTACTACCAGCAAAGAAGAACTGGGAGCTAAGCATATCCTTTGTTATGGGGTCCATGCACTAGGAAACACTAAGACCAGTAAAAGGTTAATTGCCAAGACAACATCATGGATGTGCCAGGGAGACAAAGATAAAGACATCCTCTCAGAGTTGAGAGGGAGTAAGCCTTCCCCTAGAGCTGTCACCTTGAATTCAAATGTCTAGACTATGGTATTTCCATTATAGCAGCACTAACCATTAAGATACATAGTGATCAGATGACACATTTAAAAAGAACCAATAGAGAAATTAAATAAAAAGTTAGAAAAATACTCTGAGATGAACAAACTAAAAACACAGTGGAAGCAGAGCTTGTGTGGATGCTTAATGCCATAAACCCTAAATTATAATGGAAGAAATATCTCAAATTATTAACCCGGCTTCCACCATAAGAAATTAATTAAAAATAATTAGAAAGAGAAAATACTAGAGTGAAAGTAAATAGAGAGTAGACAATATAGAAAGTCAATGAAATTAAATATTGATCTCTTGAAAATATCAACAAAATTGGTAATCCTTACCAAAAAATGAGATAATATACAAATTATTAAAATCAATAATGAAGATAGAACATCACTATTGCCTTATAGGATTAAAATAGATTATAAGCAACAATTGTGAATAATGTAATATAAACAAATTATATAACTTAAATGAAATTGGGAAATTCTTAAAATGACACAGAAGCTACCAACATGGATAGAAAATTTGAGTAGGCCTGAAATAAGTAGTTATTTAATTAATAATGTGAATAGTCCCACAAATAAAATTTTTTAATTCGATGGATTTGTTGATAACTAAAAATAATATGCCAACAATTAATACACTAGTCCACGAACACTTTCAAATATATGCGCACTGGACCTGATCTAGTTTTGAACATTTTCTGTATTTTTGTCTCCTTTTGGTTTGTTTTTTGTTTGTTCATATTAGGGTTTATCTCAAAGGTGTTATGCAATTGGAGGGTCGCCTTCTTGAAGTTGTGTTATATATTTTTTGTTGTTTTCAGTATATGAAACGCAGGATTGATGAATCTATAAGGATGGCAAACAGAATAAGTCTTTCAGTGGGGAGGCAGGTTCAATGGGGAGGCAGGAGTTGCATAAGGGAGCTGATGTCAAGGAATCCAGGAAGGAAAAGAATTTTTGGAAACTGATTGTGGTAGCAATTGTACAAAACTGCTTGACATGATTGAATTATGGAATGCTATTATATATGTACTAACTCCTAATTAATAATAAAAAATTTAAGTAGATAATAATTCTTTAACACTGATTCAAAAAGCAAATGCATTATAAGGAAAGAAAGCTACTTCCATTATTTCTTTTATAACTTTACTATTTCTTTTAAAAATACTAGTAATAAAATCCAATAAAAGTTAAAGAGTTAAGTATCATACCCACATAGAATCTATCTCAGGAATAGGAGTTTGGTTTAATAACTGAAATCTGGTTAATAAAATACAATGATTAGGATACAGAAAATAATCAAATGCACAAAAAGTTTTTGACAAAATCCAATACCTTTCATGGTAAAAACAAAATAAAACAAGGCAAACAAAAATACAAAACTAAATAGAAATAAAAAGAAACCTCTTCAACATGAAAAAGAACATCTGCTAAAATTCACAGCTATCATTGTACTAACAGTGAAATACTATCTTCCCCACTAAAGTCATGAATGTGAAGAGAATATTTGTTGTCATTCTTCTCAATAAACATATTGAAGTTAGTAGCCAGAAAAAAGAAATGATGACAACAAATTTAAAAGGAAGATACAAAGCTATCTCTACTAAGTGTATTAAATTCTTATAAACCCACAGAAGGTTGTTATATTTAATAAACAAGATGAGTAATGTTGACAAATACAAGATCAATATTCAAAATCAATATACATTAGCAATGAAAATTTAAAAATCAAAATTAAGAAACCCCATATGATAGCATTCAAAATTACTTAAGAATAAATTGAACAAATTTACATACCAAAACAAACTCAACATTGTTGAAAGATATCAAAAAACTAAATTAATGGAAAGACATTACATGTCCATAGATCAAAATACTTAATATTGTTAAGAAGACAGCCATCTCTAATTTGATCTACAGATGAAGTACAAACATTATCAAACTCATACTTGCCTTTTTGCCCCAATCAACCTACTGATTTTAAATTTTATTTGAAGATGCAACTAACCAATAGTATCATTAAAATATTTTCTAAACGTACAAGTTGGAAGACTCACATTTCCTGATTTCAAAACAGACTTTATTGTGGCAATAATTAAGAGAGGTTAACACTGGATTAGGATATATATATATATATATAGTAAATAAACGACATCTTTTTAAATAACTGTAAATGAAAAAAAATCTGCTAAGGGACTTATATTTAGAAATTTTATTATTTTTTTTTTTTTTAGGCATCACTGCCCTCAGGTGGTGGGAGGAGGAGGCCCAGCCCCACTGCTGGAATTGAACCTCCATTCCAGTGGGCCGCAGTCCCATGCACAACCACTGCGCCACCAGGGCTCAGCCCTATATTTAGAAATTTTAAGGAATTCTTACAACTCAACAATATAAGGACAATCATTTTAAATCTTTAAATGTTATTTGGAGGTCTAAGGTGAGCCAACCCCAGTTGTGATATTTTTCAGTTGCCCCATGTAGATGTCTAATTTGGCCACTGAATAAGAAAGATGGAAAAAGAATCGATTTGGCTGTGGTTTATTTCTTGCCTCTTCTGGGCAAGAAGCTATACCTAATAGTGGTATAGCTCAATGGACTGTTGCCTTACCTCTTGCCACTTTGGGGCCCCCTCGTTAGTTTATTGCTTTTGCTTTCATTACGGCCAGTATTATTCAACAACCTCATGGCATTTA
>PVJH01009232.1:0-80193 GCA_004026705.1 Nesogale talazaci | reverse complement strand
TTCAAGAGGTGCTGTTTCACGGGGGCAGCGGCTTCACGGTGCTGCGCTGCACCAGCTTTGCGCTGGAGAGGTGTGCCCACCCCGATCGCCGCTACTCCCTGGCCGACCTGCTCAAGTACAACTTCTACCTGCCTTTCTTCTTCTTCGGGCCCATCATGACCTTTGACCGTTTCCACGACCAGGTGAGTGGCCGCCCCTGAGTAGCAAGGGACCAGAGAGGAGAGGTGGGGTCTCCCTGGGCAGACTGCAGAGCCTCTGGGGGTGGGGGCCAGCGGTCCTGCGCTGGGCTGCTAACCAGGAGGTCAGCAGTTTGAAACCACCAGGGGAGAAGAGAGTCCCTGGTGTCAGAAACCAACCCGCAGAGGCAGACCCATCCTGCCCTATGGGATCGCTATGAGTCAGTATGAATTTGTTTGCCATGAATTTGGGTCTTGTTTGCACATATGGGCGGGCTGTGACAGCCCCCTGCTCCCCCCCCACCACTCCACTCCCAGGACGCCAAGAGGACTCCCGCGTTTCCCCCTCCTCAGAGCGCCATATAGGACCACGTGCCCTCCTCGGGGCCCCAGCAGAAACCACATGCCCCTTCCTATGAGACCCCGGGATGGGGGTGTTCCCCTCCTACTCAAAGGGTTCCCCAGGCCGGTAGAGCACCCCCCAAGAGGGCTCCAGTTACTCCCAGATTCCCCAGACAGGTGGCGGCTCCTCCCACAAACACGCTCCGCCCCCGCCCCAGGTGAGCCAGGTGGAGCCCGTGAGGCCTGAGGGTGAGCTGTGGCGCATCCGGGCCCAGGCAGGCCTCAGCGTGGCCACGATCGTGGCGGTGGACATCTTCTTTCACTTCTTCTACATCCTCACCATCCCCAGCGACCTCAAGTTCGTCGGCCGCCTCACCGACAGCGCGCTTGGTGAGTGCGCGCGCTCTGGGGGCAGAGGCAGCCACCAGGCACTTACCGAGAGCGGGGTGGGTCCCTTGAAATTCGTGGGGTTTGAGGTTAGGCTTGTCCCTTAAGAGAGGCGGCAGTATGTGACAGAGCCCACCTCACTGCATGGGAACCTCGAGCGGAATTCAGTAACTCTGGGGACCCCTGCGGCTTATCAGGTTGGACATCTCACCGGAACGGGTCTCCGTGGGATCAGCCACCGAGTGCATAGTCTCCACGGGGGCGGGTCCAGTTTTAAGACCACCCACCAGACAAAGTGGAGCCTATTGGCTCCCTGGGTCATGGGCAGGGCCTCTATGAGGGCGGGCCCTGGGAAGAACCTCCCTCAGGGGCACAGAAAGTCTCCTATGAAGGGCGCCCTCACAGCCTCCCATAGGATTTGGGGAACCCAGGAAGGGAAGACAGGCTGTGCCCCACAAGCCCGGCTGCGCCCTTTCCCCAGCTCTCCTGGCTTACTCCAACCTGGTGTATGACTGGGTGAAGGCCGCCGTCCTGTTTGGTGTCGTCAACACGGTGGCGCGCCTTGACCACCTGGACCCTCCGCAGGCGCCCAAGTGCATCACAGCGCTCTACGTCTTTGGAGAAACGTGAGTACCAGGCCAGGGTGGCATCTGGATGTCCACCTTCCCAGGATCTGCCCGCCCACCATAGCTGTGTCCCTGCAGCCCGAGTCCCAGCGCACAGCTGCCTTTTTGTGTTCTTTCCCAGGCACTTTGACCGAGGCATCAACGACTGGCTGTGCAGGTGAGCTGGGTGAAGATCCGCCACGGGGGGCCAGGAGTGGGTGGGCGCGTGTGCCCTGCCAGGAGTCTGTGCCCTGCCAGGAGTCTGGGCAGCAGTGCCCAGACTAATCACCCCAGACCAGACCAGACCAGACCAGAGGAGGCCAGGCCGGTTGTCGTTGCCCCAGTTGAACTGGATAACTTCACAAGCTTGGGAGGGGTCCTGCAGACCGAAGGCAGTGATCTGAGCTGAGACCCAGCAGTCGGAGGAAGTGGA
The DNA here is from genome assembly GCA_004026705.1 of Nesogale talazaci. Taxonomy (NCBI): domain Eukaryota; kingdom Metazoa; phylum Chordata; class Mammalia; order Afrosoricida; family Tenrecidae; genus Nesogale; species Nesogale talazaci. The sequence goes on along the minus strand of PVJH01009232.1, from coordinate 78,250 downwards.
CAGGTCTTGTCCACAGATGGGGGTGGAGGTGGGAATGGATAACCCAGATTCTGCTGTCTGCAACAGTGCAGGTGTGATTGCCACAGATGGGTTTGGGAGGTGCCTACATTGGGATCTGGAGACATAGAGGTTCAGGGTTCCGGGATAGAGCCCACTATAGGCTGGATACTTTGGTTTAGCTGGAGGGCGGGGTCTGGGCAGGCCCCTCTGGGTGGATGTGTGTGTGTGTGTGTGTGTGTGAGTGTGTGTGTGTGAGAGAGAGAGAGAGAGAGAGAGAGAGAGAGAGAGAGAGAAATTGGAGCTCAAACCACAGTGATGAGGATATCTGGGAAAGAGTATTCTCTGTAAAAGGAACAGGTTCAAAGACCTTGACCGCAGTCAGCTGTGTCTTGGGGTCAGAAGGACTGACCCATGAGGCCAGAGCACAGTGATTGGGGGTGGTGGTGGTAGGGGGTGGTGAGGAGGACAGGGAGTCATGTAAGCTAAGGCCTCTGAACTACAGTGAGGCTGGTGGTCTTGTTCTAACAACAATGGGAAGCCACTGGAGGATTTCAACACAGAGCAATGGGATCAGACTCACCCCGGCTGCTGTGTGCGAGCGGGACCCTCGGGGAGGGGCAAAGACTTAAGCCAGGAGACTGCTTCCCCAAGCAGCTCTTGGACCCATCTGTGAGAGAAGCGATGGTTGCCAGGATTTGGGGTGGGGTCTTGGAGATGGCCAGCCATGACAGGGACAGAATGGAGCGGACGGGCTGTGCCCAAATCAGACAGGGGTGGCAGCGAGAGGCATTAAAAATCCAAGATGGCGGGCTGAGCCCCGGTGGCGTAGTGGTTGTGCGTGGGACTGCGACCCACCGGGACGGAGGTTCAATTCCAGCAGTGGAGCTGGACCTCCTACTCCCACCACCGGAGAGCAGTGATGCTCCCCCCAAAAAAATAAAAAAAAATAAAAAATAAAATCCAAGATGGCGCCAAGGTTTCTGGCTAAGCCAGGGAAGAGATGACATGCGTGGCTGGGAGGGGGTGAGGGGTGCAATGCAGGTCTGGACCAGGCAGGGACATCTCGGTCCTTCGAGCGGTTGATGGGTAGTAAACAGGTATGTATACTGCCAAAGACACAGGTGTATGGGGGTGGGGGGTGGGGGGAGTCACTGGCAGAGACAATATTGAAAGCCGTAGGTCCGATGAGATCCTTTGGGGATCGAGTTCAAGGTACCAAAGGGGTGAGAGAGCCCACGGGCCAAACCCACCCCGAGGGGAAGGTGGGCAGAGGAGTGACTGCTCCCCCCAAGGACCATCGGGATGGTCAGTGTGCCCAGGGTGACAGGGTTGAGGGGGGCGCTGTGTGTGCCCTGTCCATCTAGTGCTGGCCCTTCCCCACACGCCTGCCACTCCATCCCCCACCCCCGGCCTCCCCGCAGGTATGTGTACGACCGCATTGGCGGAGAGCACTCCGAGGTGATCCCAGAGCTGGTGGCCTCAGTGGCCACGTTTGCCATCACCACTCTGTGGCTGGGGCCCTGTGACATTGTCTACCTGTGGTCACTCCTTAACTGGTTTGGGCTCAACTTTGAACTCTGGGTGCAGAAGCTGGCAGAGTGTGGGATCCTCGCGCAAATTGAGGTGAGCAGGGACGGTGGGGGGGGGCGGCGGGGAGGGGTTGGGTTGGCTGGGTCACTAGAGGGGACAGCTGTGCCCCTCCCAAGTCATCCCGTCCCGAAAGTTCTTCCCACCACCTTCTTGGCTGTCAGGCCCAATGACTTAACCTGAGAGTGTGTGTGTCCTCCCTGCCCTCTGGCCCAAAGCTCGAGGCCACGCTTCAGCTATGGGGTGGGGAGCAGCAGGGACTATCCATGGGGGTCAGGTCCTGCCCTCTTTCTGCCCCTCATTGAGAACCAGGGGAAGGAGAGAGCCGACTGGCCAGGGACTCAGGCACAGCCTGGGACCTGAGCGGTCACATGGTGAGGGTGCTGACCGCTGCGCTTTCTTTCATCTGGGCCTCTGGCCCCCCCGCCCATGATGCCACGGGTGGACGGAGCAGGCCTCCCTGTCGGAGCAGATGTCTCGTAGGATCCGGGCCCTCTGTGGGGCAGTGAACTTCTGGGCCATCATCATGTACAACCTCGTGAGCCTCAACAGTCTGCCATTCACAGAGCTGGTTGCCCGGCGCCTGCTGCTCATGGGTGAGGGTCAGGGGTCAGGGGTCAGGCAGGGGAAGATGGATGCTATGCCTGGCATCCTCCTTGAAAGGGATTGCCCTCATGCCCAGCTTCTCCTCCCCTGCAGGGCTCAGCTGGGCAGGGGGCTGGGGCTGGGAAGGGAGCGAGGCAGGCTGGCTCTGGCATGCAGGCCCTCTCCCTGACCGCCCGCCCCACAGGCTTCCCCCAGACCACCCTGGCTGTCCTGCTTGTCACCTACTGCGGAGTCCAGCTGGTCAAAGAGCGTGAGAGGACCCTGGCGCTGGAAGAGGAGAAGCGGGACAAAGAGAAGGCTGAGTAGGCAGGCCAGGAAGAGGACCCAGCTTCGTTCAGCCAGCCCCGGAGCCCCAGGCTGACAGGGCCTGGCCTTACCGGGGAATAAAAGACTTTTCTACCACAGCCCGACTGTTCCCTGCCCCTTACCCCAGCAGCCTGGAGGGATGGGGGGGGGCAGCTCTTGGGGCACACAGAGTTCGCAGGGCAGAGAACACCCACCCTCGTGGGAAACTTGACCGTTGGAGTTTGAAGTCCCCCATTTCCCAGCCACTGCCCCAGTACAGCCCCTCGAAACCCCTGAGCCCCGACTCTGAGCGGCTTGCTGAGAAGGCATTTTATTCTGCTTCAAGGAGACGTGCCCACGCTGTGTGCTCGGTGGGGGCACCCTACCCACCCCCACACCCCCGGTGACCAGCGAGGGAGGACACTGGGTCCTTGTTTCACAGTGTGCTCAGTACACCCAGCTGGGCGGGAGCAGGGCTGGGGCAGAGCCCCAAGAGTCCCCTACAGTTCTAGCTCATGACCCAGAAAACTGGGGGGTGGGGGGTGGTGCTCTGGAGACACTGGCTCAATGGCTGCCAGCTGGCCGCTGTTTGGCTTTCCCGCGGAGCGGTCACTCAGGCAGCACAACTGGTCCAGGTGGGCAGACCCCCACCTGGAGGCCACGTCCATGTGGCCAAGGGACAGGGGTGCACTTGGCTGGACACTTGGCCATCACATCTTGGTCAGCCGCAGCACGTTCAGCCGGACAGGGAGGAAGGTGGCCCCAGCCGCATAGGCAATCTCTCGCAGGACCCCCTCCCACTTCCGTTCCTCTTCGTTGTACCTGGGGATCAGAGATGAGGGGAGGGGTTAAGAGCTCCGTCTGCCAAGGTTCCAGGTGGGGATGGGGTGTGCTGGGGGCACCCAGAACCCCAGATCTGTCCCAGGAGAATACCAGATCCCGCCCTCCAAGAAACACCCCCCACCCCTGTAGACACCCACCTCATATTCCAGGAAGCCCAGTCCCCATGATGGCACCCATCTCTCAAGAATCCCTGCAAGCCCCAGGCTGGTTTCCCCCCAGGAAGGGCTGTGCCCACCATCCTGCATTCCGGCCCCAGGAGCCTCCTGTGCCAGACCCCCCCCCAGGTACCCCCATGTCTAAAGTGACCAGATTTTAAGCGGGATACCATGGACCAGGGCAGGGAGGGGAGTTCTTGATGAAAAAATTGGTCGATATGGAGCAACAAAAATGTTCATAGAATGCAAAAATAGTATTGTAATATATTTATTTTAATTTTAAAATGCCGCAGGACATTGCTACATTGTTAAAAAGTGGGACGTCTGGTCACTTTACCAAGTCCCACTGGCCCAGCATTCAGGGGGCACCAGCTGACCCAAATCATTTCTCCCAATGTCCTTAAAGGATCAGCCTTGAAAAGCAGTGGCCTGAGAAGCTGGGGTCCAGCTGCTCCCCAACCCTGCCCTCAGTCCTCCCTCCAGGCCCTGCAGCAGGGGGGGGTGGGAGGTGGGAGGAAGTCTGGCTATCTTCCCACGGCTCCCTGTGCTCCCTGGACAGTGTATCTGAAAGTCGGGGCCCTCAGCATGGGGTTAGCTCCCGTGAAAGTTGGCCCATTGCAGTAGGGGTGGGGGTGGCACGGGGGCCAGCTCAGTCTTGGCAGCCAGACGAGTGTGGGCGCTTGCTGCCTCTCCCCACGGCACCCTGGATGAGGGAAGCCCAGGTGACCTACCTCGTGTCCCGGGCCCAATCCTGGGGTCGGCCTTTGGGAACCTGCCCCCACCCTCCCCTCCAGCACCTCCTTGGGGCTGGACTCACCTCCAGATGTCATTGAGCTCTGTGGGGACCAGCTCCCCAGACTCTGTCTCCAGTGTGGCAAAGCCCCCGAGGGCATAGAGGGCGCCCCCCAGGCTGACGAGGCTGAGGGAGCTCCGCTCCTGGGGGAAGGCCTCAAAGGGCGCCCACCTGGGGAGGTGAGGAGGTGCGTCACCCAGGGCGCCCCCCCACCCTCAGCCCCCACTGCACCAGTGCCCACGGCCCCCTGTACCCCTATGAAAATTGGGGGCTCTCGCCCACACTCCCAGGACAACTCCCTTCTCCGCCTGTTGTGGAGGGCTGCTGCCCGCCCACCCACCCACCCCTGTCTGGGCCTCAGAGCCAGGCCTGTCCCCCTGGTCTCCACTCCTCCCCCTTTCCTGTGTGGCCCCTTCTCCTGCCACTCTGCCCACCCAGTGATGTCCACTGTGAGCAGCCCCAGTGGCCCTCCTGCTGTCCTGAAGGAACCCCTGCTCACGAACTCAACACCCTTGGGGATGGGGGAGGGGAACCCTCTCCCTCTACCCGGTCCATGTCTGATGATTTACCTTCTCTCCCTTCATAGCCCACTAGCTCCTGGCATCCGGCAGCCCCACCCCCACCCCCAGCACAAGTCACCCACTCAGAAGCACCCCTTCTCTCTTTCTCTGACCCCCCCCCAACATCTGTTCATGTATGTGCCCAACCTTGCTTCTTAGAGATGCAGCCTCTCACACATCTGCAGTTCCACAGCACCCTTGGGAGACTCGGGTGTCCGGGACAGCATGGGAGGTGCTGGGCTACGTCTCTCTCCTGTCCTGTCCCCGCTGCGCCCAGCTCCAGGCCACCCATCCCGTCTCCCTGCAAGTCTCTCTAGGAAGTCTCTAAGCCGGCCCCTCAGTCAGCTGACTTGCAGGGTCTCAGGAAAACCCAGGCAGGAGCTTACAGCCCTGTGCAGGCATTCACAGCTCTGGGGAGAGCCCCTCTCTCTCCAGCCCCAGAACCCAGCAATCCCCTCTCCCTCACCCTACCCACCCAGTGTGTCCCCTATTAGGTCTGTCTATTTTCCTCCAGCTCCTCGGGCATCACCTTCACCCACTCACTCTCCACCCCCTGCCGGCAGAGCCCATGAGATTCCCTCTAGCAGACCACATGGGACACGCCTTAGCAGGGGAAGCGGTTTCCCTGCCAACTGCCTGGTGGGAGGAGAGGGTCTGCTGCTGGGCCAGTGTCCAAGGCCAACCGCAGAGATGCCACACAGCGCACACACACACACACACACCCAGGCTCCCACTACCCCCAGCCCCACCTCAACCCCATCCCCGGCAGACACGAGCCTAAGGCCACGCAGGGGTGTCGCATACTTATCATCCGCGATGCTGTACACCTCGGTGGAACTGGTCAAGCCCGAGTCGGTCACCCCAGCAGCCACAAAAATCCGGCCATCGTGGACCGTGGCCCCGAAGAGCGAGCGGGCAGTCTGCATGGGCGCCAGCTCCTTCCACTCGAACTTCTTGGGGTCGTAGACGCACATCTTGTTTAGGCACTTCCTGGGGGAGGGGGGAGTGGAGGTGGTGAGTGGGCGGGTCGACTAGGGGGAGCCGGACCGGGGCTCCTCCCACCCAGTTCCCCCCCAGCTCCCGCAGCCAGAGAAGCTAGGGTGATGATTCTGCTCCCAGTCCCACGGCCTCACCTGTCGCTGCCTTTGCCACCAATGACGTAGACAAGGTCCAGGTGAGAGAGCACCGAGTGGCCGTACACGGCGTAGGGCAGCGGATCCGACTCGCCCCATTTGAACGACCTGGAGGAGATGGGAGGTGCCGAAGTGTGCGCAAAGCCCGACTCAGGGTCACCTACTCATGCCCTGAGGGCGAGCCGGGAGGCTTCAAAAATGACGTGGGGATATTCCATGTTTGTTTGTTTTAATTTCATCTGTTCCAATCCCTTTCCCCACCCCTCCCTTTCTCTAAGTCCCCTCATCTTCCAAACCAAACTCACTGCCAATTCACAGAGACCGGAGAGGGCAGGGCAAAACCACGTCCTGGTCGATTTCCGAGACTTACTCTTGCAGAGAGTGTAAAGCCTCTCCTGCCTCCCTCGGACTGGCTGGTGGTTTCGAACTGCGGCCTTTGAGCTTCGCATGCCAGCACGCAACCCCTACTTCACCAGGGCCCCGCCCCGCGTATTCCAAGTGCCTCTGATACATTGCAGGAAGTCCGCCGGCCGCTGTTTCTGGTCTCTCCCCTCTCCCACTCCCACCCCCAGCCCCGGGCCACAGTCTAGAACCCGTCCCCAGCCCGGGTCGGGACCGTTCTCACAGTCGGTCGTAGCACATGACTGAGTCCAGGCTGAGCTCGCCGTCCTTCAGCTCCCGGCCGCCGACCACGTAGATGGAGTTCAGAGCCTCCCCCAGGCCGAAGAGGCAGCGCGGCGAGGGCAGCGGCGGCATCCCCAGCCACTCCGAGTCCAAGTGGTCGAACTGCGGGCCGGTCGGGGGCATCCAATCAACTACTGCCCCACACACACCAGCCCCAGATCCCCTCCCCTGCAGCCCCCCAGGACTTCACACACACCCCCTGCGCACCCCACTGCCAGGGGCTGTGTGTGTGATGAGATCGATGGTCAGCAAACAAACTCACTGCCCTCTGAGAGATCGCAGAGGGGTTCTGAGACTTGTCTTTACACTCCTAAAACATCTCACCCAATCAACTGGTGCTTGTAGGGAAGAGGGCTTCTCCACAGATGCCCAGAGTCCATCATGATAATGGTATGTCATGGCCCAGACTTTTAGGTTATATCTTTCCGTAGGCTTAACACTGGCACCAAGCTGCCCCCACCCCTCTAGCAACTGCCTCCGCCTCACTGCAAGGACCACCCCAGATTCCTCATTGCCGCCGCTAGCCCTCTCTACTGTCTGACCTTCCTCCTCCGCCCTAAACCACCAAACTCTGTGTCCACAGCCACCCTTCTGCCAAGGCGCAAACTGGTGTCCGGGAAACTGTCTCCTGCACTCTACGCTGGTCCCTAGCTGTACCATGTGTCCAATGGTACGGTTCCTGCACTGGCCCCGCTCCTCCTTCAAGGTGTCTGCCCCCCTAGGCCCGGCCCCACCCCTCCAAGTACACAGATGGCCTGCTCTCCTCTGGCCTCCATCTATTCCCAGACCCTGGTACTGGCCACCCCCACCCCCTAGGCCCAGCACCTGCAGGAAGTAGGCGCTCATAGGGTCCTCTTTGTTGTCTTCGTTGTAGAAGAGACCCCCGGCCACGAAGACCTGGTTCTCCTTGGTGACCAGGCTGACGTGGTTCTTGGGGATCTGCGTGGACAGGGAGGCGCAGTAGCATTCATTGGCGGCCGGGTCATAGGCCACGGCGCCCCCCTCGCTGATCATGAAGATGAGCTCGTGCAGGAACATGCCGAAGCGCAGCGTGTCGTTGAGAATACCGGGTAGCACGCGTTCACCCTCTTCCTCCTCCTCCTCCTCCTCCTCCTTCTCCTCCTGGGCCTTGGAGGTGCCCTTGTCCGTCGCCTTGGGCCCGGCAGCCTCCTTCTCCTTCTTCTTCTTCTTCTTGCGCAGCACCGTGATGCGGCCCTCGTGCGCGTCCTTCACCATCTGCACTTTGCGCAGCAGCTCGGGCTGGGCGCGCACCAGGGGGTGCCGCTCCACGCGGCTCTCCAGGAAGGAGCGCGGCAGCAGGCGGCAGCGCACGCTCTCGAAGACGGTGGGCAGCGCGCGCTGGCGCTCCGCCTGCGCCTCGGCGTCGCCGCCGCCCGCCCACCGCATCACCGCCTCGAACACCGCCTCCTCCTTCTCCACGTTGAGGTCGTCGCTGGAGATGATGGCGATGAGCTCGTCGGCCGAGAGCCCCAGGAAGTCGGCGTCGCGCGCCACCAGCGCGAAGCGCGCGCAGATGAAGTCGCGCGCGGCCACGGCCAGGCGCGCGCAGTCGAGCAGGAGGCCCAGGCGGAAGACGGCCAGGCAGTTGGCGAGGCACAGGCGCTTCTGCAGGAAGGACACGCAGATGGTGAAGATGGACGGGATCTGGAAGCGGTGCGCTGCGGCGAACAGCTCCTGCACGCTCGCCTCGTCCAGCGCGATCTCCGACGTGTACAGGTAGTGCAGCACCTGGGCCACCACGTCGGGGGACACCTCCTCCAGCCGCAGCTCACCTGCCGGCTCGGCCTCCGCCAGGAAGCGCGCCCGGAAGTAGGGGCTGCAGGCGGCCAGCACCAGGCGGTGACACGGGAACTCGCGCTCCCCCGCCCGCACCACGCAGTCCAGGAACTTGCCGTGGTCCAGCATGTCCTTGAGCCCGTCCTGCAGGAGGGTCTGCTGGTACAAGCGCTGCTCTTCGACCTGCTCCAGGCTCAACGCCATGGTGGGGAGCTTAGCCGGCAGGGATCGGGACCCGCGCGCACAGGACAAGCCCTTAGGGTGCTGCGCCTCCGCCCTCCTGCTGGGACACACTTGCTCTGCGCAGTTGTCTTTGCCCAGCTATATATAGCGGTAAGGCGAGTAGCCTGGCCTCCTGCAGTGACGTGGAGGGCACAGCTGTGTCGAGGCCCTCTCCCCCCAGCGCCTTTGACTCAGCCCCCTGCCCCCGGGGCTCATGGGACAGGGTTGAGGAAGTGGAGAAATTTCTGGATCCTCCCTGCAAAGGCAGGCTGCACTTGGCCTGGTTTCTAAAGGGAGCATCGCAAGACCTGTCTCTGGACTCCTTAGGCCCTGGGTAGGCAAGCTTTGATGCTCAGCCCTGGGGAGCATAAAGCACTGGTGCCCGTTTCCCAGGATCCCTCTTCTTCCGTGTCTCCCCTGTCTTCGTGCCCAGGTGTCTGTCTTCTTCGCTCTGTATCCCACCCCAATACCCTGGACACTGCTGTGAACTTGGCCCTGACATTCATCAGGTTGCCCCACATTTAAAAGGGAAACAGCCCCACCTCCAGATCCTACCACTTTGTGCCCAGCTGAGGGCCTCCTGGGGCCGCCGGAAACAAACTCGACACTCTTCCACGGGGTCAGGGGCAAGTCTGACTTGGTTACGCCAAGGCGGTGGGGCAGTGAAGCTCCAAGGGCCCCCAATAGTCTTTGCTGGAGTTCAGATGCTCAGAGGTCGTGTGCCCCTGTTCTAGGACATTGGCGTCATCAGATGTTGGGTATGCCAGAAAATCAATGTCTCAGGCGTGTAATATCATCGTTTCAAAGACGAGAGTCAATACTGGTGGTGTGTAGAGGGCTACTTGTGAGTCTGGCAACCGCCAAGTCAGCAGTTTGAACCTGCTAGCTGCTCCAAGGGAAAAAGAAGAGGCTTTCCGCTCCTGCGGCTGAGCCTTGGTGGCCTCGTGGTTGTGTGCGGGACACACAGGGCCCACAGGGTTGACAGTTCAAATCCAGCAGCAGTTCTCCAGGAGCAAGGCTGGGCTTCCTACTCCCACCAGGGCAGTGAGGTCCCCCCCCCCAAAAAAAAAGCAAGAGTTATAGTCTCAGGAACCCCTAAGGGCAGTTCTACTCTGTCCTGGAGGGCCCCTGTGGTCTACTAGCTCTGTAGCGGTAAGTCTGGGTTTTGTGGGGGGTTATTTTATCTGTTTATTTGTTTATGAGGGGGAGTGACTTTCTGGATTCTCATGTTCACAAAGTAGCATTCTGGAAGAGTTTGATCTTTTTTAAAAATAATCCAGGACTTTGTCAATGCCCATTGGCTGTGCTGGGCATGGTCTGGGCCAACTCAGAAAGGACCCCATGCCCAATACGGAGACACTGGCACAGCCATACTTGCCTCGGGGCTCCTGCACACTGTCTGTGGTCCGAGGAGTCGGGATGGAGACTGGGTCACTAACCCCCAAGCCCATCTTGTCCCAAACTCCTGACTGGCACCCTGCTTCCCAACACACACACTCTCACACACACTCACTCACACAACCCAGCCTCGGCCAACAAGATTAACTCATTCCCAACGTGCCAGGGACTGCAGCTGTGGGTTAAATTTAGCCCCTGGGCACTGCTGTGGGGCACTCCCCCATCATCCCTCTGAGTCACTTGTTTATAACTCAGATATGGTGGGGAGACGGGGAGGCGAGGGGATGTCAGACTAGGCCAGGACTGAGTCACCTCCCCTTTGTGATCTCAGTGATGTCATGACCTGTCCTTTCCGAGCTGGTGCTTCACCCATCTCTCGTTCACCCCACCCCTAGGTCCCTGGAGTCAACCAGCTCTGTCCACGTCCAACAACCACGGCGAACCCTCCCTGCCTTGTTACCCCCTCTCCCGACAAGTTGTCCAAAAATACCAATGGAATTCTCATTTGACAATGACCTGGGCAGGAGGTCCTGCCTGAACAATTCCTTTAGATTTATCACATGACTGGGGGAGTTATTTTTAGAATATGATGGATCCTACCCTGCAGGCCCCTCAAGTATTTATATGCTGCCCGTTCACTCCTGGAGAACCTGCTGGGGCCTGGTCAGAGTGCTGACCCTTCGTCAGGGAATGAATCAGGCAGGGACCCCTGGCGACGTGGAGGTTACATTGGAGGGAAGGGGAAGAGCCAGCGATGAATAAATAGCTACACACCATGTCATATGGCAGCAACTCTGGAGAGGAGGAAGGGGGCATGGAAAGTGATAAGGAACATCGGTGGATGTTTGAAACGGTCTGGGTGAATTCGCTGCAAAAGGTCACATTCAAGCAGCTTCGTGCCCCCAAGGAGGAGGATTCTGGGCAGGGCAGAAGCCTTGAGGCAGAAGAATGAATGGCATGTTCCAGAAACTTCATAGAAGTTCAGTGGGCCGCAAAGTGACTTTTTGGACTTCAGTTTGTCCCGTGAGTGGAATGGAGAACCATGGTTGGATTGCTCCACCTCTTGATTCTGGAAAATTCCAAGGTGCACAGAAGCAGAACAGTAGACAGAACAGAAGCAGGCAGTAGGAGGGCCCCTGGTCAGCCTCTCCAGCAGCACTCAGGACATCAAGTCTCCGCGAATCTAATTTCTTCTCTACCATGACTCACTTCACTCATCATCCCGGGAGAGGGGCTGCCCAGGGAGGGGACAAGAATGGGGGAGACAGAGCGGAGACAGAATGACCCAATGACCCCCGGCTTTGAGTGGACTCACTTCCCCCTCTTCCTTTTTCCCACATGTGGTCTTCACATCCAAAGCAGAGACAACCAACCAACTCTGAGAGGAGGGCAGAGGAGGACCAGTCCAATAAGGGGTCTAAAACAGGATGGCACTGTCCTGTTAGCTGCTGTGTAGCCCAGTCGGGCTCATGGCTGCCTTCAGCCTCGCAGAGGGAAGCACCGTTCTATAGCCGCCCTGTTAATTCATCTCCTTGAAGGCCCCCTCGTTTGGGCTGACCGCCTGCTTTGCCAGCGGTGGCAGTGACGTCATCTCCTGTCAACTTGTGAGGGGGTGGAGTCTAGCCTGTCAATCAGGTCGCAGCTGGATGACCACCGAGATAAATAGCTCGTTGGAGGCCAGATACACCCTTTCGCTCTCTGCTCCGTCTTCCTGCTGACAAAACCCAATGGCGCTACGCCACAGCCCTGGGGCTGGAGGACCCACGGGGAGACCCACGCCAGCATGGAGATACTTCCACCGCCACTGGATCCACAAGGCCTTCCACCCACTGGCCCGTGAGGGTCCTACATTCTGGGTCATTGTATGTGTTGCGTGAGTCTGAAGAGGAATCGATAGACCGGCATCAGACAAACGGGCTAATATCGGACGTAGGGACTTGATCTGGACTGGGCTGGGATGTTTCTCGGTATACAATTGCTCTTTGATACAAAGCTTGCTCTTACACATAGATGAGCGTCCTGGATTTATTCCTCTAGTCAACCTAGGCTAGCACACCAAGCATGCCAAGCCTCTCCGATGATTGGACCTCCTTCCCCCGGTGTCCAAAGCATGTGACACAAAGGGTCCCTGTCTCTGTTTGGACGGAGCACTCTGGTGGTTTCTCTCTTCAGACTCATGTGCCCATTCCGGTGACCATCTGTGGACCATGCCGCATCCCTCTTCAACACCAGCTCGTCTTCCGTCTCCTCTCCCTTGCCCAGCTGTAGTTGGGCATGGCTGGCAGGTGCTAAGCTGCATGTCTTTAAAGTGTACCATGGGACATCCCCTCACAGAAGCATCCCCAGGAAGAGGCGGGTTAGCCTGGTGCAGTATAGCACCAATGAAACACACATTTCTCTTGTTCTTTAATGGTACCCCCCCTCCCCCTGCACATTCATGACCCCAGTTCTACCTTACAAATCTGGCTAGACCAGAACACGTACACTCATACAGATAAGAGCTCTCAGCATACGAAATCCAGGACAGATAAACCCTTCAGGGAGAGTAATGGGAGTAGTGATAATATGGGGGGTGGGGGGGAGGGGAGTCAGGAAGGGAGGGGGAGAGATGGGGAGCTGACCATAATGATGGACATATGACCTCCCCCACCGAGGAGGATGAATAACAGAAACTGTAGGGGAAGGGAGACAGTGAGCAGGGTAAGATATGAAAAAAGTAATAATGTATAATTTATCAAGGAGCCATGAGGAGAGGAGGGGAGGGCAATAATAGAAGGGGAGATGATACCAAGGGTTCAAGTAGAAAGAAAATATGTGCTTGACACAACGGATGCATGGATTATGATGAGAGCTTGTGGGAGTCCCCGATAAAATGATTTCTTAAAATACATAAATAAAGGGCTGAGCCCAAAAAACAAAAACAAAACAACAACAAAAAAAAGTGCTGAGCCCCGGTGGCGTAGTGGTTGTGCGCGGGCCCACTGGAATGGAGGTTCAATTACAGCAGTGGGGCTGGGCCTCCTACTCCCACCACCAGTGAGCAGTGATGCCCCCCCCAAAAAAAAACAAACAAACAAAAAATGATTTCTTAAAATACATAAATAAATAGAATAAAAGTGTCCCCGTCTGGTCATTCCGGGCCGATGCGGTCGACCCGTGGAGCCGCCGCCGCAGACCAGACGAGAGAGCACGCACACCTGGCACACAAGTCTGCGCTCGCTCTTCCAGCCTCCCCCTCCCTCCGCCTCAAAATCCACCCGCGTTCACCCAAGACCATCAGGGACCTGCTCTTCATCACTCTCGTCCGCCGGTCTAGTTAGTGCTTTATACAAACAGACTGGCCGGGGGCGGACGCTGGTCCAGGTCTGGCTTCTTTCACGCAGTGGTTTTTCATGCTTCGTCCTGCTGCGCTCAGGTATGTCACCAAGTTTCTGCTTCTGTAAGAGTCCCGAGCGTGCTGAGCCCTGGTGGCGTAGTGGTTGTGCGCGGGACTGCAGCCCACTGGGATCGAGGTTCGATTCCAGCTCCACAGAGCAAAGGCTGGGCCTCCTACTCTCACCAGCTGAGGGCAGTGATGCCAAAAAATAAAATAAAATAAAAAAATTATTTGGCTGAGTCCTGGTGGCTTAGTGGTAGTTTGCGGGACTGCGGCCCACAAGCTTGACAGTTCAAATCCAGCAGCAAGGCTGGGCTTGCTATTCCCACCAGGGCAGTGATACCACAAAACAAACAAACAAACAAAGAACTTTATATAAAGAGCAATTGTATCTTGAGGAAACAGCCCACCCCAGACCACATCAAGTCCATAAATCCGATATTGGCCCATATGTCCGATTCCAGTCTATAAATTCCTCTTCCGAATCACACAACACATGCAATGACGCTGAGTGCAGAAAGATCGCAGGCCAGTGGGTGGACAGTCTTGTGGATTCAGTGGCGGTGGAAGCATCTCAGCACTGGCGTGGGTCTCCAAGGGGCTCCTCCAGCTCCAGGGCTCTGGATCCATCAGCGCGTCTCCAGGAGGCTTGTCAACAGGAATGTCTCAAAGAGAGAATGTGTCCAGCTTCCAGGGAGGAAGATAGGAGTTCCCACAATCTTCAGGAGAAGACCATGCCCACATAGAGACCTCTGTCAGAGGAGCCATACGCCAACAATAACATCAGGGATTTGATAGGTGCAATTGCACAGGGATAATTAACCAATTACTATACTAAAATCATAGAGAGCATGAGCCAGAGAGAAATAATGGAGTCAGGCACATCTCATGGTAATATGCACACCTCAGTCCCACTTGGTGGTCTGCATGAAAAGTCTTTATTCTTTCACCCTCTCTTTGGGATGTGCCCAAACTCCAGGCAAGCGTCTACATCACAGCAAAGGGTGGTGCCATACTTAACAGTGAAGGGAGGGGTGATCTAGGGGCACACGCGTAATCGGGGAGGAATGCTGTTGGGGTCTGCAGATGACAAGATGGACTGTCTAAGATTCCTGATGGCAGCAGCCTACCCCTAATGACTCTTGGGCTCGAGACTTGTCTAACTAAAGCTTTCAGAGGGGGTGACCCTTTGGCCGGAGACTTCTTTTAGCTACCGTGTCCAAGGGTAATGACCCATTATCCTGACAGCAAGAAGTCAGCCCTCTCTTTTCTGAGAGAGACAGAGACCTGACATCTTTAGGGAGAGTAATTCTAAGCTTCTGAGATGCCAAATGGTTATTAATATTTGCTTCATATTTTGGAGCAGATCTAATTGTGGAAAAGTCTTATCTTTCCCTGACAGGCCTCATGGGCTATGACCCGACTGACAGGCTAGACCCCACCCTTTCGCTCAAACTGACCAGAGATGATGTCACTGCCACAGTAGTGCCCACATCTGGAGTCCAATTTCCCCAAGGTAGGCTTTGGAGTTTGTTCTCCCAGCTGCTCTGCCAATCCTAAACTTCATGTCCAGAGAGGAAGCCTGACGATTCCATGTATTGATGAGTCTGGTGAAAGTCAGCACCGTGAAGACGTTCTGGAGGGCACTGCCTCTGTCCACATCATGAGTTTTCTGGATAGAATGGGTGTTTCTCTGACATCACCCGGCAAGCCCAGCACCACCAATCAAGGAAATGGATGGGGAGTCCTGCTGACAGCAAAGTATTCGGGAAAATGTTCTGTCACACCTGAGACTCTCCTTGATGATATCAGCGGGCCTCGTAACACCCTCGGCACCACCAAGGGACCCGTGAGAAGTCCCAGGGGCTTGAGACAAAGCCAACATGCCAATGAACCTGCCCTGGGAACACAGCACATAAAGGAGGCTGCATGCTATACCTCACCAGGTGGATGGTCTGCTGAAACAAAAGACATCCAGTCTCATAGCCTCCTGGACAGACGATCCGGGGTACAGTGAAAATTACTCACCGAAAGCCAGCATCGTGAGAGAGGAAAGACTGCCTCACCCATGCCAACACCAAGATTAATCAAACGATGGCATGATCTGGCAAGGAACTTAAAGAAACTTGCACAAAAAAGCTCCGACAGTCAGTGACAGAGTCTCTGGACATAGATAAGAATGGAGCTTACGCATTAGAAACAGAAGTTGTTGGAAAAGACTAGCTGGAAAGACAGGTGAACATGGGCCCGTTACTCCGCATTGCCATGGGGATATGCGCCTAGAAATCCAAGCTTGACATTTCTGAGAGAGACACAAAGTTGTGCAAGAAAGGAAATCACATTCCATTCTATGACTCAGCGGAGACAGTGTTTGCACGGTCATCTACACCGAATATTCATTTAATCCAAAGTGATATCACAACTATATAGGGAGGAAGTGGGGAAGCCACACTGGTATTGTGTGTGTGTGTGTGTATTCATAAGAAAGAGAGAGAAACCAACAGATGTTTCCTAACACTGGACAAACCAGAAAGTGGTGGTGTTTGCAGGCATGAAAGGTAAATACCCCCAAATCCGAATGCTCTGCTCCTGAATAAAAAAATTTTTTTAACTTCTAGAAATACTTAGTTCCTTAAACTATGTCCAAGTAAAATGCTCATGTGAAAGAACAAGAGACAAGAGTCTCCTCCCCCCACTCCCCCCCTCACCAAAAGTACTTTGATGAAATTAAAACTCGCAAAACAAACGTGTGTGGCATTGAACTGAAGCTAACAGAATGCGCTGGTGTGGCCCAGCACCCACAAGGCAGCCGGCTGCATGGAAGAGAAAGAGTTAATTGTAAGCACAGGCTTGGAGGCTCCCCACTGCAGGACTCAGGAGCTCCCCATAGGGCACAGTAGGCATTCTGAGCCTGTGACCCTCAGAATGCCTGGGTCTCAGAACCTGGGGGGCAACGTGGGAGGCCCTGGGTGGCTAGCACATGCTGTGGACAAAGGCTCACTCACAGAACCTTGGCTTCTTGAGGCCAAGGGGGGACAGTTTTCATGGGGCTCAAGCACATGTTCCTTCCATGGGGAGCTGGCAATGCCACTTGACCGTTGGAGCTGAGATGCCCCTGGAAGTTACAGGCAAGAGGCAGAAGTCCCAGAAGTAGGGTGATTAGTCCTGGCTTTCCGGAGAAATACGGTTGCTGCCACGCAGCACGTCTGGAATCCAGGGTCAACCTTGGGGGGAGGGGGAGGGGGGGCAGTGGAGACAGAGCTCAGTGTAATCTTCATACTGAGAGGTGACAGTGAGGGGCGTGATTAGAGAAACCCCATGAGTGTTAGTCTGGGTAGACCAGAGAAGCAGACCCAAGCAGACTCGTGTGTATAAGATAGGTAGATATATAAAGAATAATTGTGTATTAAGAAAACATCCGGCTGAGCCCCAGTGGTGTAGTGGTTGTGCGCAGGACTGCGGTCCACTGGGACGGAGGTTCAATTCCAGCAGTGGGGCTGGGTCTCCTACTCCCACCACCAGAGGGCAATGATGCCAAAAAAAAAGAAAAGAAAACATCCAAGCCCAGTAAGTCCATAAGTCTGATTTAAGCCCATATGTGCAATACCAATCTCTAAATTCTTCAGACTTATGCAACACATGCAATGATGTGAATGTAGGAGCATCACAGGACAGTGGGGAGGGGGGAAGTCTTGTGGATGCGGTGGCTTTGTAAGCATCTCAGCACTGGCAGGGGTCTCCACGTAGCTGCCCCAGCTATAGGGCTGTACTATGGCTCCATGTGATTTGTGAGCAGGAAGACGGAGGAGAGAATGAGTGTCTCTGGCCTCCAGTGAACTATCTATCTCTGAGGTGCCACCAAATGAGGTCATCAAGCTGCGATCTGATTGGCAGGCTAGACTCCACTCCTTTGCAAGTGGACAGGAGATGATGTAACTGCCACACCAGGGGAGACCTCTAGCCTTTCAAGAGTCCGGGGCTTCAGGCTCACCCTTCCAAGTGCGTCCTGGTGTCCTTCACAGGGTGTGAAGTCATCCACATTCACCTCTGCTCCCACAAGCAGAGGCTGGCTAAGGTCTCCCAGATTGCCTTCCTTACTGAGTCTGCAGTATGCATGTGTTTTACCCGATCATCTTACCCCAGTTACCAAGGATCAGGCTGGGGACAGTCACCTTTACCACACAATGCAAATGTTCCGAATGCCCAAACAGGATCACAGTTCAGCCGAATCAGGGAGGAGCAGGTGGCTGGGGTGGGGCAAGGCTGCTTTGGGATTGGGGTGTGACCCTGTTGTACTCAGTGACCACCGAGGGGTGGGGTAGTCTTCCTCTGATTGAAGAGTCAATGTCACGGTGAGCTCCGCCTGCCCAAAGCGGACGATGGACCATGCTCTCCCAGATCCTCCCTTGCAGCTGGGTCATAAACTGGTGACGGGATGTATCAATTGGACATGTCCTTCCAAGGCTTTCACTCTGGGGGGATGGCGAGCAGGGGCAGAAAGCACACAGATGGTGGCTCAGTGAGGGACAGCAGGTTTCAGCCCTCAGGAGGGTCAGTAGGCACTCCATTTCCTGCATCCTGCTCTGAGGTCCAATTAGGACCCCATCCCTCCGGGGTACAGCCTACCAAGGGGGTTTTGATGCTGTCCTTAGATGACTCCATAGTCCCGGGTCTGGTTCTCTCAAGGGTTAAACTATCACGCTTTCATATAATTGTTTCCCCACTTACACTAGCTAGAAAAAGATCAACCAATCCTGCTAGATCACAAGTGTGGTCCTTGCATCATCTGTTGTCAATGTGAGACCAGCGAAGAGGTAGAGTTTGCCTGTCAATCAGATTGCAGCTCAATGACCTCACTTGGAGGTGACAGCCACACAGAGCTATGCTAGTGCCCTGGAGCTGGAGAAGCCATGGGGAGACCCACACCAGCGCTGAGATGCTTCCACCGCCACTGGATCCACCAGATTTTCCACCCACCAATGATGTGATCTTCCTGCATTCGGCGTCATCGCATGTGTTGCATGAGTCTGAAGGGGACTTTATAGATTGGTATCAGACATGTGGGCTACTATCAGACTTGATCGAGACTAGGCTGGAATATTTTTTAATGGATAAGTACTCTTTGATATAAAGTTCTTTCTTATACCCATATGAATGTCTATGAATTTGTTTCTCTAGTCTACCCAGACTAACACAACCATCCACACAGTTGGGGGCCACTCCGTGCTGAGGGGAGGGGATGCCAAGAGGGCAGGTAGGGGACAGGGGACATGACTTTGGAACCACTTGGGCTCAGGTTCAGATCCTGGCTCCCTGGCTTTCTGGTCGTCTGTCTACAAGTTGCTTTCTCTGTGTGTGGGCCTCAGTCTCCGCAGGAGGTTATGGGCCCAGACTAGACCATAAAGGGTTTCCTGTGGGAGACTTGTGGTCTGAGGAAAGGACCCCATGGTCTTATGGGGTCTTAGTTTAGGCTTGGCTGCAGAATTTCTCAAAGTCTCTCTCTCTCTCTCTCTCTCTCTCTCTCTCTCTCTCTCTCTCTCTCTCTCTCATCAAAACAGATCAGGAATGGGGAGACAAGACGCTGCTAGGCTATCAGAGGAAGGCCAGCCTCTGATATCTACAGCACAAGTCCTGGAGGCATAGTTGTACAGCGATAATTATTATTTATTATGGTAAAGTTATAGAGAGCATGAGAAAGAGAGAAATCATAAGAGTCTGACATAGATCACATCATGGTAGCATGCTCACCTCCCCCAGTGGGGCCGTCCACGTGGAGAGACAGCTAGTGGGGGCAGGGATTACATGAGGGAGAGGGGCCGAGAGCATCTGGTGCTGAGAGTGGGGGGAGCAAGTGAGAGAGAGCCTCTTTATTATGTCCAATCCTTCTACACCTTCTGGAGCCTTGCCAAGCCCCTAATTACAGGTAAGGACATACGTCACAGGAAAGGGTTGTGCCATATGCACACCTTATAGGAGAGGGAGGTATGGGGGTCCCATGTGACAAGACCAGACCCCAGACTCCTGGCTGTGGCTAAACAGGTTACACTAGAGATCATTTACATCAGCATGTGAATCTGCCCGCCCAAGGCTTCAAAGGAAGCAAACCATCATCCTAACAGCAGGGGAGTCAGCTCTATGGCGAGACACACAAAGGCCTCTTAGATAACTGGGAGCTTCAGGGAGAATATCTAATTTAACTTTCACACCAAATGCTGGCAAATAGTTTGCTTAATACTTTGGAATATATATAATTGTGGAAAAGTCGTGTCTTTGTCTCTGACCTTCTTTTCCTTCGGTGAAGTGTTTTTGTTTTTCCTTTTGATTGTGACTCGGGCAAAGGTTTATCAAGCAAATCTGTTTTCCACGAGCAATTCACAGACGCTGTGTGTCAGCTCCCAGGACAATCCCCAAGGTTCAAGGTCCCATCTACTGTCTTTTTTCTTCCTGTGACCCCCCTCCTCCCCCTTCGCCCCTCCTGCCTGACGAGCCCAGTCCTTGGGCAAGTGCTTAAGCTCCCTGGAAGTGTTACCCCTTCTCAACTCCCTGCCAAGGAGTCCCCTGCAGGATTTCTGAGGATGTGAACCTCCCAGGAAGAGAAAACCTCGTCTTCCTCTGGCAGAGCTGTGAGAGAGTTCAAACTCCCGGCCTCCTGGTGAGGATAACAGCCTAAGACCTAACCCACTATGCCCTCCGCCATGGTTTCTTGCTCCCTATTTACAGAAGCCAGGCTGAGAACTGGGTGGACATTGAGCCGTGGCGGTTTAAGTTCAGCTCCAGGCCTGAGGGTCCTTTCTTGAGGACCCAGGCTGGTTCTCACCCTCCACCAGTCCCAAAGCTGCCATCGAATTGGAGGAACCCAGGACAATAGGCCTCTTGGAGCTGGACGGCAGTCTGGGGCCTCCATCCTAGTTCCATTTGATGGCAGGTCCTCTGGGGCCTGCAAAAAGCAGCTCCACTCTCTCTTCTCCAACTTGGGAGAGGTGGGGGGAGCTTTGCAGGCCCCGGTCATGGTGGGACCCTAAGATCCAAGCAGCCTGAGCTCTGAGCCACTGCAGGGAGAATAACCCCTTTCTGAGCACCACCGTCTACAGCCCCTGAGGGCGTCTGACTGCAGCATAGCCAGCCTGTCCTAAGTCTCCACCGTGATCAGGGGACGGGTCACCCCAACCTAGTCCTGTGTGCTCCTGAAAAGCAGTGTCACTCTGGCCTTACCTCACTCCAGTGGGGAGTGGAGGGGGTCTGGCCAGGAGACTTAGTGAACTGATGAGTCCCAAAGACCCAGCCCGGGGAGGGCGGGGGTTGGGGGGGGGGGAGGCGAGAGCTCTACCCCCTGCACTGTGGACTCTGGTGTCCCCCACAAGGCCCTGTCCCTATTGGAGGTCCCAGCTCTGTCCTCACAAAAGCGGATGATGGGGCTGAGCCCCCGTGGCATAAGTGGTTGAGTGCAGGACGGCAGCCTGCGGGCTTGGCAGTTCAAATCCAACGACGGCTCTCAGGAGCAGCGCTGGGTAGCGCCCACGACCACCAGAAGGCAGTGATGCTCACAAAAACAAAAAAGCAGATTTAAGGCTGAGCCCCGGTGGCGTAGTGGTTTGCGCGGGACTGCGGCCCACTGGGTTGGAGGTTCAATTCCAGCTCCCAGGAGCAAAGGCTGGGCCTCCTACTCCCATCACCTGAGGGCAGTGATGCGTAAAAAAAAAAAAAAAAAAAAAAATTTTTTTAATTAAAAAAAAAAAGCGGATGACTTGTGCCCCGCAGGCCTAGGAGTCCATCTGGCAGAGTCCTCGGGCAGGGTGTCAGGGAAATGATGCCCTCCCCAGGGTGAGCCCCAGCCCTTCCATGGCTGCAGGCCTGGAGCTCACAGCCCTCCCTCATGTTCTCTACAGTCCTGCGGCCCCTCCCTCCTCTGGCGAATACCTCATCCCCTCTCAGACGGGTCTCCAAGGGAAGCCGGCACCCAGGATGCTCCAGACTCGGCTGCCCACACAGCATTCTCCCTTGACCTTTTTTTTTTGGGGGGGGGGGGGGGCTGCGGCCAAACTTTACTATCAGAGGCTGTGCGGCCCCAGGGCCTCCTCTAAAGCATTCAACAATATTAGGCATTCAATAGCAGCGCTCAGCTGAGCCCTGGTGGTGCAGTGGTTGTGTGTGGGGCTGCAGCCCACCAGGTTGATAGTTCAAATCCCGAAGCAGCTCTCCAGGAGCAAGGCTGGGCTTCCTACTCCCACCAGAGCAGTAAAACGTAGAGGAGGTAAGGCTACTAGGGAAGTGGGGGGAGGGTTGGGCCAAGGGCAGTCAAGTCCAGGAATCGGGCTCCGCCCTGGGGCAGAATGTAGCATGTGCCAGGGTCCAGGATTGGAGGATCCTGACAGGCGGTGGGGGCTCTGTGGCGTAGGGATGCAGGAGGGCTTTCAATGAAGTTGTGTGTCCATCCGGCCCTGGGGCCAGGTCCTCAAGGGCTCTGGGCTAGCCGGGAGGTCCCCAGTGCATTGGGCGGCCCTACAACACCTTCATCTGAAGAGCTGGACAGGACTGTGGCTTGGGCTATCTGGACAAGGTCCAGGGGGAGGGGGGCACACTTGCTGCCCAGGACGCTGAGGGAGGAGGAGGAGCTGGAGGAACAGTAGGCTGAGTCAGAGGTCAGTGGTTCCAGGGCTGGAGCGGGGTCTGGCCCAGGGCCATGGCCAGGGGGGTTTGCACCAGCAGAACCTCCAGGGCCCATGCATTGGCCAGCAACCCCTCTTCCAAGGCTCCGGAACAGCAGCCGCTCTTGCTGTGGGTCCAGCTGCAGGGGCATGCGGAAGACGCTGGCCGTTGTGCTGCCCAACTCCGGACACAGGACTCTGCGGGGCCTGCAGGGCTTCAGGCCCAAGGTGTCTGGGGGCTGCCCCTGCTGAAGCCCCCTCCCCACCCCTTGGCATCCAGTAGTGCTGCCCATCTCGGTCCCTAAGCACAAGCGGTACAGTCCGCTCCTCTCAGTTCTGGCTTCGGGCCTGGGGGGGTGGGGGGCAGAACTAGGGACCACCACCTGGAGCCCCTGCCCCCAGGGGTCCCCCTGGGCGGACCACGATCCAGGTGGTCTTGGGACTGGCTTCAAGGGGCAGGAAGCTGCCTTGGGGAGGCTAGGGGCCCTGTGGCCAGTCGCCCACTTGGCCACTTCTTCCAGGGACCAGTGCCTTTATCACCACTTCAGACACCAAGAGGACCACTCTGGGCTGAGGAGTTACTGTCCCCCGAGTAGCCGCGGTGGCCCCCATCTTTCTGGCCAGTCCTTGGGGGAGGCTGGCAGTGAAGGGGCCCTCTTCATCCTTCCATCTCCCTCACCCACAGGTGGTTGGCACAGGCTCCAGACTGAGTGCCACACATCCCACAGCCACCACTGCTGAGCCCTGTGTGAGGGGCGTGGTGGGGCCACAGGCCAGAGGGTCTCTGGTGGGAACAATGGCCCTGACACTCCAGCCACAACACCCAACATCCAGGGGCTTGTCAGTTTCCAAAGTCACAAAGGTCACGGGGGGAGAGATTGGCCAGACGCGGGGCCCTGTTCTCTCTGGAGCTGCTGCAGAGGGTGTCCCCTCCACCCCAACTGCTTCAAAGTTCTGTGGTCTGGCAGAAGGGAGCTTGCAAGAACCTACACACTGGCTCAGCACCACTGGGCATGGGCCCCTGTCCCCTCAAGGTGGGGTCTCCCAGAAGAGAGGCAGGTGCTCCTCCCCCACCCCACCCGGACAGTCCCTGGGACTCATGGCCCCATTGCAGGCCCCACCCACTGCTATCTGAGGCCCTCTCCTACACCCCAAGGAAGAAGGGGACAAGAGCAGGAAAGCCCACACTGGGAGTCTCCCCACCAGCCCCGCCCATCTTCTGTCTCTGCTGTGATGTGACCTGCAGCCCCCAGGGGCCCACGATGGAGGCTGGGAGTCCGGCCGGATTCAGGCCGAGTCCACTGGGAAAGATGGATTTCTTCCTTTCTTTGAAAGCATGAGCCAGCTCTGAAGAGCCAGCAGGCCCTGGGGTCAGAGGTCAGAAAAAGCCAGGGGACCCTGAGGACGTCCTGCAGGGGAGGCACAGTGACAGCAGTGTGCAGCCAGTGGCAAAGCTGCCTCTCAGGGCATCATCCAGCCCTCTCTGCAGAGGATGGCAGGGGCCACAGGGCGAGGTCTGCCAGTTCTGGCATCTCCCACCCTGGCTTCAGCTTCACACTTAGCCCGGGTGCAGGGTCCCGTTCCATGCCCAGAGATCCACCGTGGTGTGGGTTGGATTACAAACCCTCCACATCCATACAGAATAAAGTGCTTCGTTTATTGATGATTAAGATGTCCCCTTGCCCCAGCGCCACGGGCCTCCTGGGGTGGTCAGCAGGGCTCTGGACCCCTCCGCACTCAGGACGATGGACCCAGCGCCCTCCCCCCTCCCCATCTCCATCCCCCACAGCAGCCCCTGGAGCTCAGGCCCTTTCCTCCGGCCACGCTAGGAAGGTGGTGGTGATGGTGGGGTCGTCATAGGGGTTTAAGGTGCAGAGTAAAACAAACAAAAAGTGTATAAACACCATCGGGAAAGGCTTACCTAGGGAACAAGTAGCTTATGGAGCCCAGCTCCCCCACCCCCTCTCAGAGGCAGGAGAGAAGACATTAAATGACAACAAAAAAAAGGTGTCCGATGTGTGCCTGCCCTCTCACGGGGGCAGTGAGCGCTGGGCAGCCCAACCCCAGCCCAGGGGCCCGGCTGTGCAGAGTCCCATGACTACAATGGTCCAGGAGGGACAAGGAGACCAACTGAGAGTGGCCATGTGCAGGGCCTCCATGACGATGAGGTCTGGGCTGGTGTCCGGAAGCCGAGACAGGGACACACACACAAATCTCCCGTTGTGGGAGTCCGGGCCAGGCGGCTGGTGGGGGACGGGTCCCGTGAACAGCAGCTCTGCTCCCGGCCCACTGATAGCACCTGGTAAGCCTGAAATACTCGCCGGTCCTGGTCCGGGCTCCTGCCCCTTTGGGGGGGCCCCTGGGTGGCAGAACTGGGGGAGTCTGCCTGGGCCTGGCTCACAGCACCCAGTGGCTTATGGGGAAGTCCTTCCCAAGGCTCAGGCCCTCCATGCAGTGGGGCACAGGCCAGATGCCCACAGGACAGTAGGACCAGCTGGCAAAAGGCAAAGCCCTGGGGTCCAGCCCCTGCCTGATCCCCTGCAGGGGCACTGAGCTGGTAGCTGATCTTCGAAGCCAGGGACCCCCCAGCACACACAGACATCCGGCTTCGAGCAGCAGGCGGCCCCTCTGTCTGGAAGCCCTCAGACGGGCTCTCACCTTGTCCAAGGGGGCTGAGGGCAGCATTGGCAGCCCCAGAACTTCTCTCCACGCACTCCAAGGCGTAGGCTAAGTTAGGGGGGTCCAGGGCAGGTGGGGAGGAGCCACTGAAGCTGCCCCAGGTTCAACTGCCCAGGGGGGATGCACAGCCCTTCCTGTGACCTTCGCCACTGGACAAAAGGGTTCCAAGGACTCACTGAATGGGGAGCGTTCAGCAGGGGAGCATCGGAGCCCCAGCTCTGAGCCTCAGCCTGCGCGCTACTTGTCCCCCACCTTCTCCACCCGCCCCCACCCCGCCCCCGCTCCCCCCGGGTGGGGCAGGGGCTTCCTTCTGCAGACCCCTGGGGGTGGGCAGCCCTGCGGGGTGTGGCAGTTAGTTGTCTGCGTTCATCCTCCCGGGGGCGGCAGCATTGGCAGGGGTGGGGAAGAGTGGGGGCGGCGGCGGCAGGTGGGGCGGGGGCGGCAGGGTCTGGGGCAGCCCGGGGAGCAGGGGCAGCGCGTGCGCCGGGGGCAGGCCGGGGGCGGCGGGGGCGCTGACGCGGAAGCACTTCTCCTTGTGCGCCTTGAGCATGTTGGAGAAGCGGAAGCGCTGGCCGCAGACGTCGCAGGGGTAGGGCTTCTCGCCCGTGTGCGTGCGCCGGTGCCGCTTCATGTTGGGCCGGCTGGTGAAGCTCTTGCCGCAGATCTCGCAGATGTACGGCTTCTCCCCTGCGGGGGCGGGCGAGGGGCGTGGTCACCCATGGGGCTCAGCTGGCCCACCGGCCCCCCCCCCCCCCCGCCCCGACCCTCTGTGTTCTGGGCCGGGGCTGCACCCTCCCCCCCCGCCCCACGCCCCAGCCCCCTGCACCTGTGTGGGTCTTCATGTGCTCGTCAAAGTACTGCTTCATGTTGAAGTCCTTGCCGCACCACTGACACATGAACTGCTTGTGGCCGATGTGGATGCTCATGTGGGACCGTAGCTGGTACTTGTACTGGAAGCGCTCGTTGCAGTTCTGGGGGTGGCCGGGAGGGGGCAGCAGTGAAGGGGCGCAGGGGAAGCAGGGTGGACGCACAGCACACAGGAAGGCCCGTGGCCCCTCCCCTTTCCCAGCGCACCGCGGGGGGCCCCTGTCTCCACCTCTCCATAGAGTCTGCTCCCCACTAACACCTGGAAGAGCAGAGGGTGGGCTGGAGGGAGGCCCAAAAGGTGGAGGATAGGGTCTCCTCTTTCTCCAGCTGTCCCCAGGCCTGGGGCTGAGAGGCAACAGCTGCTGGCCTTGCCCCCCTTCCCTACCTCCCCTGCTCCCAGGGACCCTGGGGGGCACTCACCTCACACCTGAAGGGCTTCTCTCCTGAATGCTGCAGGGAGTGCACTTTGAGGGACATACTGCGCTTGAAGGACTTCCCACAAGTCTCGCAGGTGAAGGGCATGTCCTTGGTGTGGGCTAAAAAGGTGGCCACCATGGTCCTCACATTAGAGAGGGAATCCCCATGCTGCTTCGCAAGGGATCCGACATGAGCACACCCCACCCCCTTATTGCGGCCTGAGCGTTACCTCCTGGCGGGTCCCATGGCCAACACCCTCCCCAGGGGACTGAGAACATGCTGGTTCTACTCTAAGTCAGTCCCCCCTGAGGCTGGGGCTTCGCTCCAGGCTCCTGAGGCTGGGGCTTCGAACCCAGCCGAGGTTCCCATGGGGAAAGATTGACCGACAAGCCCCTTGCCTTCTGAGAGCTAGGTCTCCCTGTGTGCCCTGGAGGTGCCAGGGGGCCCTCCTGGGTCTTCAGGGGCTGAAGAACCTCCTGGGTCTAGCCCTTGTACAGAGGCACAGCCGCGGCCACCAGCGCCTGTCCAGACCTCACCTCCCACTGCAGCCAGCCTCCCCAGGGCTCCCAGCTCAGCAGGGCCTCCTGCCCACCCCATGCCCTTGACCCGTCACGGCAGGCCACCCCCACCCCCACCCCCATGGCCCTCACTCACCAACCATGTGCTTGCGCACGTGGGCCATGGTGTGGAACTTCTTCTCGCAGATCTCGCAGGAGAACTTCTTCTCCGCGTAGCCGTGCACGATCTTGTTGTGCTCGTGCAGGGACCAGAGCTTCTTGAAGGCTTTGCCGCACGTGACACACTGCAGGGCGGGGAGTCCTGAGTCGGGACCGTGCGATCTGGGGCCTGTTTCCCCACCTGCAGCCTTCCCACCTGGATGTTGTGGGCGTGGGACAGGGGGACTCCCTAAACACCTGCCCCTCACCCAGCGCCCGGGGTGGCTCTCTCCCTCCACCTTTGGAAGCCCAGCGAGGGCCAGGGGTCCACGTGCTCACTCAGCATGCCTGCCCAGATGACAGACATCTGGCTGCAGGGGGTTCTCCCCACCATCACCCTGCAGGTGACAGCTTCCATGAAGTGGGAGCATTCTCTGCTGTCTGTCCTGTGGGGTCCTATACTGACTACAAAGGCACAGGAGGGGCTGAGTGGGGGCGCCATGCGGGCAGGGGAGGGGCGTGGGAAACAGAAGGACTACCCTCGCATCCCTGCCTGAGGGACCTGGACTGTGGCCCCCCGGGTTGCAGGACACCCATGAAGGGCTAGAGACGAGGCCAGGGTTCCAGAATGAACGCGGACCAGGTGGCACAGCTTTCCACCCCTTCAGGAGACTGCTCAGGTGTTCAGCAGGGCAGCCCAGCTTGCAGGCAAGTGGGAACAGGTGTACAAGCACAGGGCGGGTTACCAGGTAACCCCCTGGTGATGCTTTCTTCTCCGGGCACCGCAATTAGCAATGAGTTCAGGCAATTAGCACCCGCCTACCTGAACCCCCAGGGGCAGTCAAACCTCCCATGGGAGGTTGGCTGGTGCCAGCCCACTGCTCCCCGGCCCAGCGCCCCAGCAGGCCCTGTTCCTCATCCAGGGCCCAGCCTGCCCATGTCTCCAAAGAATGTGTGTGTGTGTGGGAGGGGGTGGGGGGGCGGTGTAAGGAAGGGGGCACCCTGCCTGAATGTCCCCTGCTCCACATCGGGAGGAAGGGGCACTTGGTGGTCCCTCTGTGCCAGTCCCTCCCTGCGCACATGCTTTTGCGCAGTGCCCAGTCTATGTAAGGGCACAGGGACCCGTGAGTCTCTTGTCTCCGAAGTCCCTGCTCATCTCCGCCTTTCCCACCCAGGGGTCTGTTTATTCCAGTCTGCTCCACCCGCCCACCTGCCACCCCCCCTTCCCGAGAAGGTGGGCGGGCTGGACTGCCAGTCTGGGATGGGGCGGGGTGGGCAGGCAGGCGGCTTGGCGCGGCCCACCTGGATGTTGCGCTCGCAGTCCGTCTGCCTGTGCAGCAGCAGCTCGCTCTCCAGCAGGAAGCGCTTGCCGCACTGGTCGCAGATCTGCATGCGACTGTGGGTCACGTTCATGTGCTTCTCCAGGTACCAGCGGTTGTTGAAGACGCGCGGGCACTTCTGACACGGGTGGTGCTGCTTCTCCTCCAGCTTCACCTTGGCCCCCAGCCCGTCGGCTGCCGGGGACCCTCGCGCCGGCGCGGGGCCCGCTCCAGGGGCCGCCTTGGGCCGCTTCCCACCCCGCTGCCCCGCCTCCTCCGGCTCGGGGGTGCCTCTGCGCCGCGCATTTTCCCGGGACCGCGTGGCCATGCGACCGTGGGGAAGTGGGTCCACCTGGCTGCCTCGGGGTCCGCCAGGCCCTGCCGGTACCTGCCTGCTTCCGGCCTCGCCCTCCTCTTCCGAGCTTTCTGGATCCTGTCCACTGTGCCCTTCCTCTTCCTCTTCCTCCTCCTGCCCACTGTGCCCTTCCTCCTCCTCCTCCTCTTCCTCCTCCTCCTCCTCCTCCTCCTCTTCTTCCTCCTCCGAGTGTCTCTGCAGGCCATCCTCTCGGCCCAGCACCATAGTGGCCGGGCCGGTCCCCGTGCTGCCCGGCGTCCCCTCGGCCCCCGTGGACACGTGCAACGTCTGGTTGTTCAGGTTCACCTCCACAATGATCTGTGACTGTTCCCGGCGGCTGTAGGTGCCAGGGGGCCCGAGCTCCTGCTCCAACTTGCACAAGGCGGCGGGAGCCCCCTCCACGCCGCCCTCCTTCTCCTCCTTGAAGAAGGGCGGTGCCGGCCCGATGGTGGCGGCCGCCGGTGCTGTGCTCCCCGGGGCCCCTGCGCCGTCCTCCACTCGCACCGAGAACGGGTCAGGGCCCTCCCGGGCGTAGAACTTCGGCAGGCCCGGGGCATCGGCTTCCTGTTTGATGTCGCAGTAGTAGGGGGGTGCAGCCGAGGTATCCCCGCCACTGCCGCCGCCGCCGCCGCCGCCGCCGCCACCAGCCACCTGGGTCAGGGCCACGGTGCCGGAGGAGGCCGGGGGTCCCAGGGAGCGGGCGTCCAGCAGCTCCTGGCAGGACGTGGCGATGTCGGCCATCTGCAGCAGCGAGGCGGCGCTGAGCACCTCGTGGACGTTGGCGGCGTTGACCAGCAGCTTGGAGGTGTAGATGAAGTTGAGGATCTGCTGCAGGCCGCCGGGCGCCAGCGCCTCCAGGGAGAGCTCCACGCGCTGCAGCTGCTTGTTCTGGGTGAAGAGCGAGTGGAAGAACTGGCTGTAGGCGGCCAGCACGCCCTTGTGTGCCGGGAAGACGCTGCGCTGGGGCACCAGCACCAGGTCCACGTCGCACAGGTCGGGCTGGAAGAGGCGCTGCTCGTTCAGACGGCCCATCAGGCAGGTGAAGTGCAGGGCCACGTCCTCCACCAGCGAGAACTCGGCCGCCGGAGAGTCCGTCGTCTTCTCAACCAGCAACTGGGGGGAGGGGGGGGTTGGAGTGGTGGAGGGGACCAGGTCCAGGTCAAGGCAGGCGGCGGAGGTGACCCACCGGTCACCTCCCCAACCACCCCCCCCCCCAATTGGCACCCACCATCACTTCTGCTCCATGGAGCAGAAGGGCCAGAGCGCAGCCAGGAAGTGGGGAGCGGAGCCCTGTGGAGTGTGGACCCCACTGGAGGCCAGCTCCTGGCCTGGTCAGCTAATTTGTCCAGGCCTCCAGCTCTTCCCCTGTGAAATGGGAAATGTTTATCTGGGCAAGGGCAAAGGGGAGCGTCAGCGGAACCAGTCATCTCACTCTGCCCGGGAGGGACTTCCTGGGACCAGGGGTTTTCCGGGCTCCAGCCAGGACGGACCTGGACAAACAAGGGCTAGTCGGTCACCCTAGATGGGGCCTGGGTGTTCCTCTGGCATCTCCCGAACTCCCATGAGCCTTTGCCACACGCTCGCTCACATGGCCACGAGGCTGCCTGCCCCAGACACTGCAGTAAGCACCTCAGGCCTGCACCTCACCAACGGGCGGAAACCCGGCCGGGGAACACATCAGTGGGCACTTTGGAGATGTGTCCCCACTCTGTGCGAGGTGGCCTCACTCACTGTCAGGGCTCAGGGGTGGGAGGGGGGTGGGTCACCTCCCCCCAGAGGCCTGACTCTACACAGGTCTTGTTCTCACAGTTAGGGGATCTGTGGGGCACCCAGATATGTTAGCTGCCCATCACAGTCTAGCCAGGAGGTCCCCGGGCACCATCCCGGGTCCTTCTCCCCAAAGGGCTCTGGGATACTCCCATTTTGGGGCTCCCACCACTTGGGACCCCCTAGTACCCCCAGTTGGACAGGTCTGACTGTCAGGCTGCCCAGGGCACGTCTGAATCGCTCAGCGTGGGGGACGGCTCACTCAACCCGGGCTCCATCACCGAGTCTCCCCCAGCAGGAGCCCCACGGACAGGCAACTTGCCCCGGCCCGAGTTCCACAGCAGCTAGCCCACAATTCCACCCACTTGCCCAAGCCCACGCCTTCCAGGCCTGGCCTGCACACGAGGGCACCCTGCCCCACTGAACAAAGCCATGCTCTCCACCCCAACCCAGCTTCCCTGCAGGCACTGGAATGGACCCAGCCCTGGTCATCCCAGCCCACCCCCACATCCCGCTACCCAGACCCCAGCTTCGCCAGCCCCTGGAGAATGGTTGTCCTTTTTCTTGAGTTTTTCCATCACCACCACCCACCAACACTCCAGCCCTGCCATCAGCCAAGATACCACCCATGGGCCCCTCTCTTACGGAGTTACTGGCTGGTCCAAACCTAATCTAAGCAGGGGATGCGTCCCCAGGCCCTCTCTGCCTTCTCTGATTCAGCCTCTGGGATTAACCCTCTACATAAAAGATGGGGAAACCAAGACTTGGCACTGGGAGCAGCAGCTGCCTTGCTCCCCTGGACCAAACATTTCATCCACATGGCTGTATTTCCTGGCCCTGGATGAAAGGTACCCGGTGACACCTTCCCATCTGAGGGAGACATGCTGGGCCTACTGGAGATGACCCAGCCTCCTTCCCAGAGACCCTGGCCCCAACAGGTATGTCAGGGAAGGGCCCGAGTTCAACTTGAGTTGAAATGGTGTACAGGCCGGTGGGGGGGGGGGGCAGGGAAACGACTTCCAAACCCACCGTCATGGTGTCCCTGCTGCCTCCTGGCCTCCCTGAATCTTCATGGGAGTGACCTGCCTCAACTCTCACCCGAGGAGCGGCTGGTGGTTTTGAACCGGCAGCCTCTCAGTTGGCAGCAGAACACTAAACCGCTGAGCCACCAGGAGTCGGAAAAGAACCAGGTAAGGGACTTTTATAAAGGCTAGCGAAATCCAGGTTTGACAAGGGAAGGCCCAGAGGGACTAGACTATTTTTCTGCTGGGAGGAACATCCTTCAGTGCCCACCTGATTGGGGGCAGGGCAGTGTCCAACTTTCTCCAGTCCTCCACGCTGCCTGCTCCAGGCTATCTCCCTCCAGGAGGCACAGGGGCCAAGCCTAGGGGATGATGTGGCTGTAGAGGCTCCCATTCCTAAGGCAGACCGGGGAAGCCAGCACTGTCTGGGGTCCTGAGGGGCTAGGGTCCCGGGCTGAACTTGCTGGGCAAGAGTATACCCACGTCCCTAAGTGGAGGCCTCAAGCCCCAGCAGGGCTGCCCCTCTGCCTGGCCGCTCCAGGGCGGGGGGTTCAGCTGTGGCAGTCTCCTGGGCCAGATGTGACAGCTCTCTGCAGCTGTGGCTGCCTGCCCCCAGATGGATCTGCAGAGCGCAGCGCACACCCTCTCTCCACCCCAGAGTGCCAGCAGCCCCAGGCTAGCTGTGAGGCGGACCAAGGGAGCAATCAGGATCACCAATCCCAGGGTCTTTGTGTCCTCAAAAGCGCTCCCCTAAGCCTGGCGACAACAACAGCCTCCTCTTCTGTACCTGGGCCTTCGTGCTGGGTCCCATGACATTTCCCTGAAGCCTCCGGGATGAAACCCCAGCTCCGCCCGCAGCCCCAGCCCCACCCCCTCCCACTACACCTTCCAGGGCCCACAGCAGTGGGTGGGCCCAGCCCGGGCCGCCAATCCCAGACCTGCGTGCGTGCGGGCTGTCGGACATGGTGTCTCTGCCGGCCTCCTCCGCCCTTCTGTGCCCCTTGCCCCACACCCCGCCCTGGGAAACAGCCCAGAGAGGGCGGGAGACTAGCCCAAGGTCACACAGGAGTTTGGACCCGAGGTGCGACACCCCTGTCCCCCCCCTTATCCATGCCCCGGCTGCTCCATGCAAGGCGGCTCAGGCGCCCACGTGGACAGAGGCCCAGGCGGGAATCCGACCCCCCTCCCCCCGAAACGCTCCCAACAATCAGCTTGACGACAGCGCCATCCGGACTCAGATAAGTGACCCCCCTTCGGCTGCGTGCCAAAAGGGACCTCAGTCTTCGGCGCGGGCACCCCCCCAACCCCAGGAATTTAACCCCGTTTCTGCTAAGGGCCTCGCGGCAGGGCCGCTGCATTCCTGGCCGCCGGGAAGGTGGGGGGGGGGCGCGGGGGAAACCCTGGCGACGGGGGCGGGGAGAGCACGGGAGGGGGAGGATCCCGAGCCCCCCGGCCGTCCACTCACGCAGGCAGAGCGAGCGGCTGGTGGGCGGATAAGCGGGGGGACAGGCAGGGCCCCGCGTACCATGGTGCCGTGGCGCTGGGGGCTCACAGGGCCCCTCGGGATCGCGCTGCCCCCGGCGGCCGGGCCCGGGCCGCTCCATGAAGCGCCGCGCTGGGGGCCGCCCCCGCGCAGGGCCCCGCGACCATGGCCCCCGGGGGCGCGGCCGGGCGGGCGGAGGCGCAGGGCCGCGGCGAGTCCAGCCGCCGAGCAGCTGCGGCCCCGGAGCCTCGGGCGCGGCGGGCGGGCGGGCGGGCGGGGGGCGCGGGGCGCCGATTGGAGCCGGCGCGTCAGCTGGGGCCGCCGTCTGGACGCTTAAAGGGCCAGGCCGCCCTGCGCGCCGGCCGGGCGCGCGGACACGCGTGGCGCGCGCCGCCCCGGGGCCGCCCGCCGCGCTCAGCGGCCCGGCCAGCCCGGCCAGCCCGCCGCGGCGTCCGTCGGAGGGCCGCCCTTCCGCGCCGCGCTCCTTTTCCCCGCCGCCAGGGAAGTTCCTCCGGGAGTCTAACCTTGGTGTGCTCCGGATGCGCCACGGCCCGCCCTGAAATCCGGAAAGTGGGCGCCTCCGGCCCCCAAACCGGTGTCACCCAGGCTTGCCCCCCTGACCCATCCTGAGTACCGGAGGGCATTCACACACACAGACACCACCACCACCACCACCACCACCCCCACCCCGTCCCCCACCGCACGGACCCAACTTCCCAGCCTCCCACCGGCCTGCTGTGGCCTGAAGGTGGGTCTGGGGGCTCCCCGCCCCAGGGCTCGGGGCCCACCGCTCCGCTGCCTCTAGGATTGGACTGGAGCAGGGCCATACCTACCTGGGGGTGTCCTGTGAATGGGCTTCTGAGGACTGACTCAGGACCACAGGACCCTTACAGTGACCGGCCCTGGGCCTAACGGAGTGGGGGGCCACAGCCCGCCCCCCCCTCCCGGTTCTGTTTAGCCTCCCGGGTCCTGTGGCCCGATCACCGCTGCGTGGCCCTCCCCGCTAAGCCTCAGAGGCTGGGGAGACTCCACCACGCCTGCGGAATGCTGCTCTGGCATGGATGCCCGTGGGGGCAGGGGCTGGCGGCGCTGGCAGGAGGCTGCCGACTAACCCTGCCAGGCTGAGCAGGCGGCAGGGTGGGGACCAGGAGGCTCAAGACCTGCTAGGGACTCAGGTGGAGGCTTGGTCACATTGGGGAGCGGGGAGGGTGGGTGCTTCTGTAGGCCTCTCAGTTGCCCTTCTGCTTCCAAGCCCCGATGATGGGTACCGCCCTCCCCCGTTCCGCCAAGTCTGGCTGCCTCCCTCCCATCTTGGCGGCACCTTCCTGAACCTGTGTTCACCCCTCCGTGGACACATGCCCACGTGTTGGCAGGGAGGGCCACACCCAGTTGTAGCACGGTCACCCGTGAGTGAGCAGGAACTTAGACCAGCGGGGACACGTCTCGGGGACAGAGATGGGGTGAACAGAGAGTACCAGGAGGCAGAAAAAGAATGGGCACAGATTGAGTGGAGACCCTGGTGGCCAAAGAAACGGGGACCGCTGAAGAAGGGGCACAGGAAGGGGGCATGGCCAGGGCCAAGTGAGGAGTGAAGAGCGGCAGGGGTGTGTATGTGGGTGTGTGTAAAGTGACCAGATTTTAAGCGGGACACCATTGACGGAGGTGGGGGAGAGGGAGCAGGGGAAGTGTTCTTGATTAAAAATTTGGTCTACGTGGCGCAACAAAAATGTATATAGAATGCAAAAAAGTATACATTTATAACTTATGTAGTATATTTTAATTTTAAAACGCCACAGGACATTGTTAAATTGTTAAAAAGCGGGCTGTCTGGTCACTTCAGCATGTGTCGGGCTCCTAGAGGCAAGGCCCCAGCTAGCTCATGAACTTCTGGACCACCGGTCACCTCTGGCAGGACTGACCTCTGTTTCTCCCTCCCTGGCGGCCCACTTCATCTGACTGTACCAGCCTGCGGGTGTCAGGGCAGGCCGTGTGTCCCCACTGGTCAGATCAGGACCCTGAGCCTCAGCGATGAGCAGACCACAGGGCCAGGCGCCAGGATCAGGAGCAGCTGGCAGGAGCCTGTGGCCAGCCTGACCCAGGTGGGGATGCTGGCCCTTCGAGGCTAGGCCTTGGCTGCTAGGGGTGGGATGGAGGCATATCTCAGACTCCCGTTGTTTCTCTGCCCTGTCTCCCACCTCTTGAAAGGGTGGGGGTGAGGGTGCTAGACTCTTGGAGAGGCTGTTGGCCTCTCGTAAGCTGGGTTACTGGACCCGGCCTGAAGGAGCCCTTTGAAGAGTTTGATCTGCTCAGCACTGAGGCCTCCAAGTTGAGACGGCAGGAACTCAGAGGATGAGGTGGTCTTGCCTGGGTCTTGGGAGGGAGCTGGGAAGAGCACTACCCAGACCCCTCACCAACCTGGGTGTTGGTCCGAAGCTTCGGCTCAGCCTGGCCAGCACACGAAAGGGGAGCCCAGTTGGGGTAGACTTCCTGGAGGGGAGTAAGGGTGGGTCTGGTTGGGAGTCTGAGATGCTCAGGTGAGCCTATGCCGTGGCAGGAGTTTGTGGGGGCAGATTCACATGGCAGAACTGAGCTCAGCAATAGGGTTTGGGGCGGGGGAGGGAGGGAGCCTAGGAAGCTTCGCAGAACCAGAACCGTGCCCCTGCCTCTAGACAGGCCAGCTCACGGGTCTCCTGGCCTTCTCACCTTCCTCTGTAGTTGGCCCCACGCTTCTGCCTCATGACAGGGAGGAGCCGAAATTGAGACTGTGCCTGGGAGTCCTGGGCGGGCTTGGGAAGACCAGCCCGGGCCGTGTGTTGGTGGATGTGTGCGTGGTGGGCAGTGCCAGGCTCAGCACGGGCGTGTTGCAGCTGTGCACAGCTGAGAGGGAAGGAGGGGGGGCGGGCAGACTGGGCAGCTCGCAGAACAGAGGGTGTCTCTGACTGACACACCGTGGGGTCGTGGGGGTGGCAGGGTCCAAGTTGGCCCACTGGGGTGCTGGCACAGTGCCCTCCTGTGGGAGGGGGGCCTGGGTGTGGTGCACAGGGTGTGTGTGTGTGTGTGGGGGGGTGTTGTTGCTCTTTCTTTGGGCTCGGCTTAGCCCAGCACTAATAGGATGCAGCTGCCTGGGGGTGGGGCCCTAATGCAAACCAGAGGCTGCCCTGTTCCCTCATGCAGCGTAGACATCCTGGCTTTGGCAAGTCCAGGCCCCTTTGCAGCTGCCAGGCCTCTCTCCCGCCGATTTGTTCCAGGACCCCTGGGCCTCTCACTAGGGACCCTGGCCCTCCACAGGAACCCCCGTGGGACTCCGTCCCGCTGTGTGGAGGGAAGGCCCGGGCACCACTTGGACATGCACTAGGATATTAGCACTTGGTCCTTGCCTGCAGTCCTACGATGGAAGAGTGGCTCATATCCCAGTTTTCCGGATGAGGAGGTGAATTCCAGGGAGTTCACACACGTATCGTGGCTTTTCAGCTCTGGAATGCCAGGGCAGGCCTTGAACTCGTGGCCTCTGCTACAGTTACTTTTAGGAGTCGGATTAAGCCAGGGGCCTTGCTGGGCAGGATCTGTTCACTTGGGCTTTCTCTGGGGCTCAGCCTGCGTGACAGCCAGCCCAGGCCCTCTGGTGTGGGCAGGGGGTGAGCACCGGTGGCTCTGCCAGCCTGCACCAGTCTTGGGGCAGAGCAGACAGGGCCAACCAACGGCCATTGTCCCCTAAGAGTCAAAGAATGTTTGGAAACTGATTGCAGCGACAATTGCACAGTTCTGCTTAATGCGTGATATATGTATTCACTCCCAGTTAATGTTCTTAAAAGACCAGAGCTTTCTGGCAATCTGCCGTGCCTAATCCTTTCCCACCTCACCTGGCCACCCCCGTCTGCAGCCTGTCCCCCTCAGGGTTACAATCACGGGAGGAGCGTGTCCCGTGGATTCAAGGCCCCGAATGAGTGCCTGGTGAATTCCCAACAGGAGCGTGGCTGCGGACGTGGGTGCTGACCAGGGCCCTCGGCAGAGGGCTCCTCCCTCCCACACGTAGCGCCCAGGCGCGGCTGCCTTCTCTATACCTTCCAAAGCAACTTGGCGGGGCAAGTCTCAGCTGCCCAGCTTGGAGGTATGCTGGTGGTTTAGACAAGGGACCATCGGGCTGAGCCCCGGTGGTGCAGTGGTTGTGCTTGGGACTGTGGCCCACTGGGATGGAGGTTCAAATCCAGCAGCGGCTCCGCAGGAGCAAAGGCTGGGCCTCCTACTCCCACCACCTGAGGGCAGTAATGCCCAAAACAAACAAACAAAAAAAGGGACTGTCTCCGATGCTAACTGTGGGAAGTTTTACTGCACACACGCACGAAGGAAATGGATTACTTTGAGTTGTGAGAAAACTGTAATCCCCTGCACTTGCCCTGCGTGGAAGGTGGGGGCGGAAAGTGGCTCAGCAGGCAAAGGAACTGCCCTGAGGCAGGGCCGCCGAGGGGACAGGTCTGCTAGGCAGGTCCCTGCAGCTGGGCGATGGCAATAGAACCTGGAAGACAGCCGCTGTTTCCAGGAGAGGATTGGGCTAGGCTCCCACCCCCTGCCTGCCCCCGCTTCCCCGTACAGGGCACTGGGTTGCAGAGGGTGGGGAGCCCGTTCCCTGGTTGGGTCGGCAGGAAGCTTCCATGTTTCCTTCTGTTTCAGAAAGGCCAGTGTCTGGGAGGGTAAATGGATCAGGCATGCACAGACTCAGAGCTTAGACCAAGTATATATTTTAATCTCTACTAGGTCCCCCCTGCCAACTTGTGGGCAGACTTTAATTGGCGTGTATACAAATTAGACATTGGCAGTATGTACAAAAGTCTCTTCTACACTTTTGAACACGACCAGCTATCATTTTCCATTTGCAATAGACAGGACATTACAAAAGCAGCCCAAGAATGTACTTTCCATTAAGCACAATACACACATAATTCAGCCTTATTAAAAATAATTTCAAAATACAGGAAACATCCACTTCAGGAAGAGTGCTCTGTAGTCCATGTCGGTAAACACACAGTGGAGTGCTGCGCTGAGGGCTGTCCTGCTCCATGGAGACAACAGGAGAGGCGCGGGTGGCCCCTTTCCAGGCCAGTGACCGCCCCAAGCAGAGATGGGCAGTGTGCCTGGATCCTGAGACTGATGAGGAAACAGCACCCCTGTTCCATGGCTCACGGCTGACCTGACACTTCAGATCTTGGGGGTGGGTTTGATTTCCCCATGAACCCATCCAACAAAAAGTAGATCATTTCCAAAGTGTGAGAGCGAGAAGGGCTTGACTGGCCCCCCAGTGGCTTGAAGATGGAGGGGACCAGGAGGAAAGGAATGCAGGCGCCCTTGAGGCCCTGAGCGAAACCCCCAGCTGACAGGATGGACCGGGGCTTTGGGCCTGCAGCCCCCAGAGGCTGAGTGAGCACTCAAGAGCCTCTCAGCAAGGAACGCTGCCCCTGGCTGCAGCCTGGGGAGACCCGCCCCCGAAAAGAGCCAGCCAGACTGGTGACCTGCAGCCTGTCAGCTAGTAGACGGGGCTGACTTTAAGTTTGTAAGTTGCTAAGTGTGGACCTTTGTTACACAGCAACAGACAACTAACCACATGCTGGTTACCACGGGTGGGTAACTTTCCTTAACCTACCTAAAGGTGGCACTTTCTGTTGGGTTCTGAATTAGTGCCCAGTGTGAGTGAATGCAGCGTTCTCCTTCACAGATAGCTTTGAAACCTTTCAGGAATCTCACATCGCGTTCTCTTTGATCGTATCGTTTACTGATGTCCTGTATTCTAAAGTGGTCTTGCTTATCAACTCAGCTCGACCCTGCTAATGTGCACTTCTCCTGGAAGATGGTGGCTTCTGCACATCCCAAACCACCTCCTCTTCATCCTTCCCACGTCCCCAGCACACAGGCAGCACCTGAGGCAGGACAGCACCGAGTTTCACACCAAACAGCCGTATGGATTTCTTTAATGCAAGTGGATTCAAACTGGCACTAAGGTGATTAAGTACACTTGGGGGTAAAATCAAATCAGAGATTAAAATAATGAAACACGTCTTTATAGCTTAAACTGTTTTTAAAGGAGCCACTCAAAGCTTTGCCAACACGAGTCACCTTACCCGTGGTGCTGCCTGGCTCTCCTTCCTCCCTGTGCCATCCGGGTCAGAGTGGGTCGGCGATGCGGCAGTGGCATGCTGGTGCTCAGAACAGCCCAGCTGTGGTGGCAATGTCTCTGACTAGAGGTGCTGAAATCCGACAGATGTCCCCAGGATGGCGGGAGTGGAGACTTTGAGGTCACTTCCTAAGCACGTTCCTTAAATTGAGGCTGGTGTCCGCCCTGCCTGCTCCAGGGAATCCCACCCACGTCTGAGCTTGGGAGAAGTGAAGACGACTCAGAAAGGAGCATGTTCTCGCTCTTGTGGGAGCTGAACGGCTGAGCTCTAAGAACAAAGCTCGAGTGAGCTCTCGCTCGGCTTGCAGCAAGCGCAGAAAAAAACGAGGCTCAAGGCGGCACCGTGAGGTACCAAGCACCAAAGCATGAGGGGGAATCAGATGTTTCTTACAACCTGAAACTCCTGACACCATTAGGAAAGCACAGACATAAATGTGTCACGAGTCTGAGAGAGGACAGGCGGATGTATTCCTCTTCCCCTGGCGGGCCCGCCGTCCAGATGCCATGTGGATGTGGCTTCTGTGACCACTTTCCCGATCCTCCGAGAACCAAGAGTCCAGGGATGAGCTAGGAAGCCCAGAAGCTATGCCTTCTGGTGGTGGTGCACCAGTACAACTGTGCCTCCACTTTTCCACCTGGCACAGCCCTCTGCTGCTGGGCAGCAAGGATGCCCAGACCTGAAACACAGGGAGGGCGTGGGGCTGGGGGGAGACACATGAGCTGGCGCGAGAGAGAGTCTAAAATAATATTGTAAATTACTCATAGGTACATTTCAGGATTTCTTGATTCAAGAAAGTGATATTGGTTTCCATTGTTGGCTACTGTAAAATGTGGCACAAAGATATTTCTAGGACACATTTCTGTAGATTTCAAATACTTTTGCACACACATGAATGCTGGCCACTGAAATTCACTTCTAATATCAAAACAGAACAATAGACTGCAATGAATGTTTGTAAAGTTTTAAATCATCAGATATTTACAAGTTAAGATATAATTCATATAAAAGGGGGAGGGGGCATTTTCAACTGTAATCACTGCTCTCACTCAGGCTCCGGTGATGATAGTGGGTCCTGTCACTCCCACTGTCAGAGTCGGAAGACCTACAATAAAACACACAACCTGTTCACTCCTCGCCCAGTGTCTGAGAGAGGAGAAGCTGGCACACACTACTGATGAGGCATGACGCAGAGGGCGGGCTGGGCACGGGCTGTGATGACACTGTCAGCTTTCCAAAGGTGTTTGAAATGGCAAAGAGCAGTGATATTAAGCTCAGGATAAATGACCAAACACTCTTCCTACTGTTAGCACTGACGCATGCTTGTCTTGCCGGAGGGAGGGAAGGGCAAAGAGACTGGGCAGGTTCCTTCTGGAAAGGGGCTGGGCATAGACAAAGAAAGGAAGAGTCACAAGAATCTGGTCGTGATCACCATGCAGCTATTCTGAAACGTTATGTATGCAGAGCCAATCACTTGCTAGAGACAGTGGGACAAGGACGGACACACACACACACACACACACACACACGGCCTCCAACAAATGAATAACCATGCAAAACAGAGGGCCAGACAGATAAGGGCAGTGAAGAGACCTGGGCTGGCAGCTGCACCAAGGAGTGGTGGGCTGCTGTAGAGATGACCACAGTAAAGGCTTTTGAACTCCATCCTGGTGGGTGTGGTGTGTGCGTGTGTATTGTGCTTGTGTGTGTGTGTGTGTGTGTGTGTGTGTGTGTATACATACCCACCCATCCCATACTAAATAGTTGAAAACGTACATCTCAATCCTGGGTCTGAGACACATGATGATGACACTGTATACAGTAATATTTTCATTGACCCAGCAGACAAGAGCAGGAACTATCTCCACTGGTGCCGGCCATGTGCTTCCTGCACGCATCGGCTCTTCATGCCCCAGCACCCTACAAGACCCACCTGGACCACCGAGGACAGTCGCGGCCTCGCCGGTAGCAGCGATCCCTGTGGCCCCAGCTCCGACTCCGGCTCCTGCTGTAGTAGCTATCGTAGGTGTAGGACCTGCTTTAACAGCAACAGCACACTCATTTTTCCTGTGTTGACAATTGGGTGTCCCCACCCCTTGCTGGGATCTTAATCATGTTTTAGCTTAGAGTAGGGGGCATGGTGAGGTAGCACTTGCCAAATAAATACTAAAAACATTTATCATATACACTGGAGTATAACCCTGAGTTTTTCAACACATTTTTCACATCACTGCCCTGGTGGGAGTAGGAAGCCCAGCCTTGCTCCTGGAGAGCTGCTGCTGGATTTGAACCGCCAACCCTGTGGGCCACAGTCCTGCACACAACCACCAGGGTGCTCAACACGTTTAAGATTTTTTTTTTTCCTCAACAGGTTTCTCCCCCCCACCCCACCCCCCCTTTGGGCATCACTGCACTCGGGTGGTGGGAGTAGGAGGCCCAGCCCCACTGCCAGAATTGAACCTCTGTCCCAGTGGGCTGCAGTCCCGCGCACAACCACTACACCACCGGGGCTCAGCCCAACAGGTTTTTTTTAATGCTGTTTTTGTGGTTAAAATTAGGTGCCTTGGCGGTTATTCGGGTCGGCTTATACTCCAGTATGAACGGTAACTGTTCTGAATCAGATACCACATTAAACAGGAGAATGCTCACTGCTTTCTGCCTTGCAAAAATATCACAAAATTCACACTGGGGCTGGTGGACAAAATTAGGTCATTACAATTCAATAAGCTGTCACTTTTGACATTTGAGTAGTTCCCGACAGAAATAGTCACAAAGATGTCATTTCATGAGACAAAGAACTATGTTCATATTATTTCATAAGAAACAACACAAAGCACCTTACTAAATAAATCTTTCCATTCTGCCCCCATGGGTAGCAACCCCAGATCTGTGCCTACCTGGACCGGCTGTAGGGGTACGAGCTGCTCCGGGACCGGCTCCTGCTGGAGGTCCTAGGATCAACCACACAAAAGCACATCACCTGGAGGCCCACAGGAAGTCACACTCCAGACAGGGATTTGCCCTTACGAGTGAAATCCACCACCTCTATTTACTTTGCTGTCCAATCCAATAGGTACTGGCCTCTCTAGTATTAGACCTCATGAGAAGTGTTCCTTTGCGACAGGTCTTCTTTGAGGCATAGAGTGGCTGGGAGGTTCTGCCCTGGCTGGGAGGAAGGCAGGGCAGGGCAGTCTTCAGGAAGCTGAGGTTGCGGCAGTGGACATCTCAGAGGTCAAGGAGGATGAAGCAGAGGAATTGGAAACCTAGCCACTTCTTGCCCCATTTTTGCCTTTTGGTCAACCCTCTTTGGACATTCTTGTCCCAATCTATTAAGTCAAGTGAAGTTGGGTAAGGAAGATGTACTGACAGCTTCTTTTGCTGACTCCGACAACTACATGCTGGTTATAGCCAGAAAGCAACCGAGGCTGTCTGACAGAGCTCGGTGAGAACGCAGGCCAGGCCAGGCGGGCCGCTGGCTCACCTGTGACTTTTGTAACTGCGGTAGGAACTGCTCCGACTCCGCGTTCGGCCTCGGCTGTACCGTCCTCTGCTCCAGCTTCTTGAGTAGCTTCTTGATCTAAGAGAACAGTGAGGGTAGGGGGAGAGTTTACTCACATGCCGAGCTGTGACGATGAATTACTGGGGGAAATCACGTCAACAAGAGGTCAAGACTTCAATCTGACACTTCCAAATGAACCAGAGTTCCCTCCCAAAAGAAAGAAATGATAGCAACTGAGTCCCAGTGGTGTAGTGGTTGTGCGCGGGACTGGGGCCCACGGGGTTGGTGGTTCAAATCCAGCAGCAGCTTCCCAAGAAAGAAATGAGAGGAGCCAGGAAGGGATGGTCCAGGTCTGCCGGCAGGGAAGGGTGCAGTTCAAATGATGAAAATCAAACAGAGGGGTAACCAAGGGATTGAGGTAAGACCAAGAAGTGCAGAAAAGGGATAAAAATAACTCCCTAGCACCCTCACCGTTTTACTTCCAAATTTTCACTCTCTGCACAAGCCAGTCTGTGCTGAGGGCAAATGTGGCATGTCCCCTGAACCACACTCCTGGCCCGCCACAACACAGACTTGGCCACTGTCGCCATTCTCCCTGCTCGGTGCACGCACTTTGCAGGGAGCCCGGGAAGACTCAGCGGAGGGATGAGAGCCCCCGGTCCCACAGAGGGCGCAGACAGGGTGGAGCCTGGCCACCCGTCCCCGAAGCTCCGCCCCTACCCACTGGAGCACTTACACTGAGCTGGTTCTATTCCCAGAACATCCTGCCCCCTGGGTCACACAGAGCAGGACTGCTGACCCTCCTCCAAGTATTTGGGAATGGCAATCCTGTGCCTTGCCCTTGCACCAGACGTCCTTCCCTCAAAACAGAAGTGAACCCACCTCTGTGGGGAGCCAGGGGGACATGCTCACCGGTAAGAGGACGTGGAACTTGGGGACCGGCTCCTCGAGTGACTGTAGGAGACAGACCTCGTCCGGTGTCTTGATTTGGTTTCCGATTTACTGGGAGAACGGCTTGGGCTCCGCGACTGGCTGTCACCATCGTGACTGGGCGTTTGGTCATCACTGGAACTCTCCTCATGGTTCCGTGGCCTCTGGTTTAAGCGTGCCGTCTTCCTCACCTCGTCAAAGAGGGATCCGGGCCGGACCTTGTTTTTACTCTTAATCTCTATCCTCAAGCCCTGCGGTTTGGTTTCGGGCACAGAGGTCGGGGCCGTAACCCCCGCCTCACCGGAGGCAGTCACTGTGGGGGGATCCAGGTGCCCCACGCCTTGCAGGGGCTTCCACTTGGTATCCACCAGGTCATCCCGGCTCTTCTCGGCCACCTCCAACTGGACAGCGCCTTCTCCAGCACCCGCCAGGTGGGCAGCGTCGC
This sequence comes from Nesogale talazaci, assembly GCA_004026705.1. Classification (NCBI taxonomy): domain Eukaryota; kingdom Metazoa; phylum Chordata; class Mammalia; order Afrosoricida; family Tenrecidae; genus Nesogale; species Nesogale talazaci. Next base: position 34,566 of record PVJH01009232.1, on the reverse strand, counting down.
CCTCCTGCTGCCCTGCCTCCCCCACAGCGGGGCGTTCCAGTTCCACCCTGGGCAGCTCCAGCTGCTCTAGTGGTGGCTTGTCCTGCTTCGGGGCAATAGCGACATCCAGGGTGGCATCCCGTGACTGGCTGGGAGGGGACGCCGTGTCTACCTTGGCAGGGGGACTCCGCTCCGGAGTGCAAATCTCCATGTTATCATCGGTCTGAAGCACGTCCTCCACTCCGCAGGGGGTGCTCTCTTCAGCATGCGGGGGGCATGGGGGGCAGCTGGCTTGGGCTGGGGCCTCTCGGAGCTGCTGTTTGGGATCGGAGGGCGAGGTAGTGGTGTGCGGTTCCAAGGCAGCGGGGCCATCTGCACAGGACGTCTCTGCGTCCTCAGCGCCACCTCGCAAGACATCACCGTTTTGGGCCGCTGGCTGTTTCTTGTTGGACTTCTGGGCACCTTGCTTCTCGGGGACTTCCTCCTCTTCCTCCTCCTCCCCAAATTCGAGCGGAGGCTGCCAGTGGAAGGCTTGCTTTCGTTTGGGAGCCTTGTGCTTTTTGTCTTTTCTCCCTTTCAGCTTCTCCTTCATTTTCTTGGCGTGCTGCTCCTTTTTCAGACTTCCCTTGGAGCCATGCTTGTGCTTGCGGGGCCGTCCTCTGTGGGTTTCTGAATGCGAGTGGGACCCACCAGAACCTGAGGGCGAGGGCCGCTGCTTGCAGGGGGGTTTCCAGACCCCATTGTCAGCAGGCCGTAAAGTGTGCGTTGAAGACCTGGCCTTGGCTTTGGCTCTGGCGTCACCGGGCTCCGACTCAGACTCAGATGTGGCCTCCCCTTCCTCCTTGTCCGAAGGCAGCCGAGAATCCTTCTTAGTGTTCTTGGTTGCATCTCGTTCTGAGTTCGACTCAGAGTCCCACTTGCTCCCTGCATAGTTCTTTCTCTTGTGCTTATTGGCAAGTCTGAAGTGATCCATGAGCTTCTCTTTCCAAGTTCTTTTCCTAGAATGAGGGCCTTCCCGTCCAGGCTTGGCCTTCTCTCCCCTTCCCACTCTCTCTCGTTCCCTAGGGACCGTGCCCGCTCGGAGGGACCGCTCCTCTCCCTGGGCGGGGAGCAGGAGCCGCACACCTGACTGGTCGCTGTCTGAAGCAGCTTCCACAGACGACCTGCTCCTACTCCCCTTCCTTAGCCGGGGAGCCTTGCCTCTGCCTCTGGGGCACTTCCTGTCAAGTCTCTCCTCAGAGCCGCGGCTGGGCCTTTTGCTGGAAATGCCATGTGCTTTCCCACTGGATCTGCGTTTCCTCCTGGCCCGCCTTCTCTCAGCACTGCTCATGGAGGAGGAGGAGGAGGAGGAGGAAGATCTGCTGGACCGGGACCTGTCGCTATATTTATTCCGGGAGCGAGATCTTGAGGACCGAGTCCGAGACCTTGAACGCGAGCTCGCTGGGCTCCGTGACCTGGTGTACGATCTGGAGTAAGATCTGCTCCTGCTCCGAGAGGATCTGCTCCTTGACCGGGCTGAACTTTCTGAACTTCTGCCACTGTATTTGGAGTAAGCACTGCGATCGCTTTCTGAATGTCTCTCTCTCTTGTGGTAGGATGTTGAACTACCAGTCTCTTTCACACTGGCTAAGCTGTACGTGCTTTGGGTGGGCAGCAAATGGGGTGTCTTAGCTTTCATTTCCTGGATTCGTTCATAAGATGGCTTCCAAGGCTTCTGCCCAGGCTTCCACCTCGAGGGGGGGGGACTGTCGCTCAGTGGTATGACGGGGATATTTTCTGCCACCACTGGTTGGACGACTGTGTTTTCATGTTGCGACACTGTTACTCTCACAGGCTCTGCTTTCACGGGTTTACTCTCACTTAACTGAGAGCCTGTTCTGGGAGATTTCGAGGCTGCCCTTTGGTGCCCTGATTTGGAACTCGATCTGGACTTGGATCTGCTCTGCGACAGTGATGAGGATCTGGATATAGTCCTGGATCTCGAGCTTCCTTTGGAGTCAGACCGGGAGCGTGTTTTTGATCTGTCGGCGGAGTCTCTGCTAGAGTGGCTCGAGGAGCTCGGGTCATCTCGATCAGACTTCGACCAGTCCCTCTTTGACGATGGAAGAGACGATGTCGAGGAGGAACGCAATCTCTTTGCCCTTTCAAAGAAGAATTTCATCCGACGGGTGGAAGGCTTTGAGGACTCTACGTTAGATGGTACAATTTCCCTTCTCTTCTTAGTCTGTTTATGTCTTCTGCAATGTTTCTGCTTTTTGGCTTTCTTCTTATGTTTCACCTTTTTCTCTTTCCTGTGTTTCTGATGGTGCCCCTCAGAGTGTCTTGCTGTACTAAGGTCTGAATAATATCCATTATAGGACCATGATCTGGATCTCTGAGACAAGCTTCTTTCATCCCATCTGCTCAAGCAGGGGTCATTGAGCCTTTAAAAATAAATACATACATAAATACATCCATGTAAACATACATACGTAAAAGGCATGCAATTCTTGGCAAGCACTAAAGACATTTGCTGGCCACAGTGGAGCAGTGACAGCACCTGGTTGGCACAAAAGGCAGAGTTCCGTAAGAGGGACGAGCCTGAGAGTTGGGGGCTGACCGTGGCCCGACCAGCTCACAGACACACACGGAGAGGGACACTTAGAAGTCCATTTATTCTGAGTGCAGTCCAGAGTTAAACTGGATACACATTTTTCAAACCAAACCACGCAATCACAGGAGTGTCACTCTCGCAGAGTTTCTGGCTATCGGTGGCTCCAAACCCTCTACCCCGGGAGTTATTTGTGAGGACTTGTCGAACTGGGTTCTCCTCTGTAGATTCATGACAGCTACTTAAATTTCGAGGACAGACTCTTTTGCCTTTAAGAGGCTAGCATGACTGCTTTATCTCAGCCTTGCCAAAGTCACCAGACTTTATCTGTTAAAGCTCGGCCACTTTGTACACAAATGGAGGCAAAACTTTGTGGCAAACACAGCCAAGGCTTTGCAATCTGTGGTGATAGCAGGCTCCCAGCTGAACATCCTCAGCCCGGCATGTCTCGATGCAGCACACCCATGTCTTTCTCTCCCTTTCAAAAAGACAGCTTTCCTGTAGACTCCACAGGTTCCCAGAGAAGGGCCAGCTGCATTCCACCAGACAGTCTCTCCTGGGTGGTGAGAGTGAGACAAGGGCTCACCTCTGAGGTGGCATCAGTCCTGGGAGCCAGAAATCAACAGACGCACAAGGTCACAGCTTCTCCTATCTATCGATTCACCCAGCAGTGAAGGAGAGACTTGGTCAGAGAGCCTTCCTCTTCCAGGTGATCTTTTGTTTGTTTTGGGCATGACTGCTCTCCAGTCGTGGGAGTCGGAGGCCCAGGCCCACTGCTGGAATTGAACCTCCATCCCAGTGGGCCGCAGTCCCGCGTACAACCACTACGCCACCGGGGCTCAGCCCCCAGGTGATCTTAAAAGACTTGGTTATTAACAAGATGGAGTTATAAGAACTCTGTCTCAGAGAATCAGGCGGCTTGTGGTTTTGTGAGGCTGAACACCATTTTTAGTTTTTCACAACAGCTCTCCCGAGAATGGGTTATCCCTTCTCATTAACAGGACTACCTTCACCAAGGAGGAAGAGGAGGCACCAAAAGTTTGGGGGAAATGCGCATCTTTTCGTCTAATTTCTCCCATGGCTGCAATGCATGAATCTTTTCATTGCACCTTTCTATGAACGCGAAGCCCCCTCATGTTCTAAAACGTGGCCCCTTTGGTGACCATCTAATTCTGATTGCCCATCTTCGATGAATGGTCTTCAAAGACCTTCAGCACAGCCGACAGCGGAGAGTGCGTGTCTGCTCGGAGCACTTACTTGTCTCCTTTGCTCCACTTCTCCCCGCTAGGGGGTCTGTAGGCTCTCAGCCTCTGCATTTCCTCTTTCCAGTGGGGAGGCGTTTCACTGCTGTCCTCCTCATCTGATTCAGAACAGGATCTGGATTGTGGAGGTGTGTGATAGCGCTTGAAAGACCAAGAGGGAAATAAGTACTTTAAAAAGCGTCTCTCTATTACAGTCTGCACTAGGACAGAGTTAGGTATAAGACCCAATCTCAGACGCCCCTAAAGAATATGAGTTAAGTACCACAAGGATGGCCTGAAGTTCTTTTAAGCTTAAGGGGCAGAAAGCAGACGGGGTAGGGCCGAGACTCACCTGTACCCCCATGTGAAATTTTCCTCTTCAAAGTCCTACTGGTCACCATCATTAGCCTAGATTATTTATTCAGCACACTAAGACCCCTTAGCACTCTGATTGCTTCACATGTCATTACCACACCTAATTACACCCACTCAAAACCAGCCATAAACAGTAACAGGATCTTCTCGAAACTGTGGGAACTACTACTAGTTCTTAGAACTGAGTTTGTATCAAATCTAAAATTAAAGCTAGGATTTTGTCTGTAGGAAAAATATACTTTACTGCTTAGATAAATAATTTGAAAAAAGAAGTCTTAACACACATACAATTGTGCCCCTTCCTTTAATCTTCCGTCCAGACTTTGATACAGATGGTTTCTGATCACTTACAATGGGTGCAACATCAGGAATGTTCCTAGAAAAGATTGTGATGCAAATTAAAAATAAGCCAAAAGTAGATAGGTTTCTTTCAATATTTAAATGCCAAATTTATGTCCCTTTATAATATAAAACACTTCATCCATCCAACACTTTTGCAGTGTGGCAAGTCCACATAAGCTAATTTTCCTAAGCAAACCCTTATGATGCCAAACCTTTAAGGGAAGGGTGGGGTGGGGAAAGTAACCCAATTGGTTGGACTGTCTCTCCTTTTTAAATGCTTCTTGTCAAAATAGTGATATTCTAAGGGAGCAGAGAGGTTTTTCTAATGACCAAGCATCTTTTATAGTTTGTCTGCCTCACGCTACTCTACACGGTCACTCCTCCCTCATCAGCGATTGACATCTGCTGCCTTATTTTACAGGTAACTCAAAGAGTAAATTTTTGTGATAGCTTTAGCCCTGTCTGAGATTATTAACATAATGACTAACATTTATTGAGCACTTATGTTAAAGTGTATTTTAAAGACATTTCATTTAATTCTGAAACACTAGGAGGCAGATACTACGATCTCCATTTTAGACATAACAGATTTACATTAGAGATTAAAATCCTTCCCCATGTTCACAGGAACAAGTCATTTGGCTAATCCCTGCTCTATAAAATCCAGGTTTCTCTAAGGTGGTAGGAATCTGACCTTCCGTCCATGTAATGTTCCTTGACCATATTCTATATATACTTTCAGATTTTCTCTAATCATCATGCGATTTGATCCTTACAATGAAATCAAATAAGTACTCTTGGTAGGCAACCGTTAGGGCTTCCATCATAAAGAAGATGGTCTAACAGTTGCCTAACAAGAACACTTATTCGACTTCCTTGTAAGGCCCTTTAGATTACTTATCTAACTCAAAACATCATGATTGGATTTAAGGTTTGGTCAGAAACATGGCGTTGTTGAAAGGGCACCAAATTATTCCACGGTACAGCCAAGGTGGAGGAGAGTGAACTGGAGCAAGGAAGAGCCCTGTTTCTGCTGACGAGTACACTGGGCGAGGACAGAGTGTGGCTGCGGGGTCGACTCCAGCCATGGGCTGGGAAGCAGGTCCGCGGGCCGAGTCTTGCCATCACGTGGTGGGTTCCCCTGGCCAGCCCCCACTCAGAGAAGAGCCCTGCGGCTGTGTCACTTCGGCTGGAGAGGAGGTGCTGCTCATAGTTAAGGGCTCGTCCGGAAGGAACCCTGCGGAAGCACGCTGAATATGGCTCCCACATAAGGGATCACTCTTATGACAGAGTTAGTTGGTATTAGTTTGCTACCTATTTACGATTAATAGCTATCACTTAACATGAGTTTGCACAAACTAATTTCCAGGTAAATATTAATTCAGAATCAGAAACCTTTATTAAATACCAAAGTATGAAATGATCACTCCTCAGCAATTGCTTTTTAATTTTAGTTGTTATTTTTTCTTCTTTTATAAGAAGGATCGCATCCTTCACCTGACAGCACATCCTTTCCTCCACTGTCAGGTGATATAATCCTGAATGAAGTCACTGTCCATGAATAACAAGCTCCACAGAGAGCAGAGGAAACCAGTACTCCAGGGAGTTGTGTAAGTTTGGGGGGAACCACGTAACGCATGCTATGCAAGTGTAGAACACCTGTGATTTTAAAGTAGGTGCACGGTATTTTATAATGTGGACTTGCCTCAATTCATTCAATTAGCCCCTTTCAGTTTGATTTGATTTCATTTCAAGCTATGCAGTATGTGTAGTGATGCTTTTAATTTTCTAAGCCAAATGCCTAAAAGTGTAAACAGTGGGTTCAAGAAGAGTGTGTGTATTCTGAAACTGGATACCGCCATATGACTTTCCCAGCATGCAGCCCCTTCTGCTTCTTGCCATAGTATCGGGGGCCTTCATTTCTCATCAGAGACTCCTGTCTGTCAGGTGAAAAGGCACTGAGCTGCGTTCATTTGCAATCCCCCAACTCCTGGTGAACTTGAGTGCCCTCCCTGTCACGGGACTGCTTGCTGTTTGTGTTGCTTCTTTTGTAAGTTCCTTCTTCATACTCTTTGCCCGTTTTTCTACGAGGTTGCTGACTTAGTGATCTGTAAGAACTTATTGTGATTTAGGAATATTTACTTTTTCATCTTAGAGGTCTTGTCTATGACCTTTTGTCTTTAAAAAAATCTTCTGTCGGCTGAGCCCCGGTGGCTAAGTGGTTGAGTGCGGGACTGTGGCCTGCAGGCTTGGTGGTTCAAATCCAGCGGCGGCTCTCAGGAGTGGCACTGGGTAGCGCCCACAACCACCAGAGGACAGTGATGCCCCCCTCCCCCCAAAAAACCATACAAACAAACAAAAAAATCTTTTGTCATGAATGTTTCCAACATTTTTGTTATCTCTGCACTTTTGCTTTATGCCATGTAGTTTTAGCATACACTACAAACTTTCTATCAGTGGTTGCTACTAATGCGAATGACCTTGGTTCTTTCCCATCTCAAGGAGGCACAGCTGACCTAGGACAAAGCTAATGATCTGACTATACTGTATGTCTAGACATCTTTCTGAAAGGCTTTCCAGTGTTCAGACCATGAGGTCCCCAGACCATCTGTACCGCTATCTCCAGAAACAGAAATTTGATCTCTTCCTAGCACGTGTTTACGTGTACAGTCGCCCGAGCTGCTGCTCGAGGAGAGAACAGCCTGGTGGGTGGGCGGGTGTCTGAGCTGCTGGTGGAACCCCATGGCTCGGAGGGACGTTCTCACCGTGCGACAGCCTCTTCTCAGCAGAAGCTGGGGGGTGGGGTGGGGGGTGGGAAATGAGAGGACTTCTCAGCCAATACAACAAGCAGGCAACTTCTTTTCCAGCTACATTCCAACCTCTCCAGCTACTCATCTAAATGCATGAGTCACCCCTCCCACCAAAGATAGTGTGTTTTCTATCTTCTGAAAGCCAAATACATTTGATGAGTGAACTTGAAGGCTGTGAGAAAGCAGGGTCCCACTAAAGCACAGCTCCCCAAACTTATTTGGCCTAGCCCCTTTTCTGGAAATAAAAATCCTGCAAATGAAAAATGCCTGTACTACAACCTATAATCCAGGGTAAAGTGTAGGTATCTGCTTTTATAGGCCCCTATAAATTATTTAATGAACTCCATGATAGCCTTATGTAGAAACCTGACTTTGAACAGAACACTTAAGATAACTTCTTAGCTTTTAAAATAACTCTTCATCCCTATGTAATTATAATTAACACCAGCTACATTAGTGTGTCTGTTCATACAACAAATAGTTCTTTTAGTAATTCTAAACTTCAGTCTAGTACCTAAAATACATTAAATATATTTTTAGGCCATATTTAAAGCCATACATTAGCTTTTCAAACTCAGAGAAGTTATCACTGGTAAAGTTAACACAATGTGTCCCTGATACTAAATTATATATCCCCCATCACCTTGCAATTAATTTTGTATTACTCAAATCTGAACATATGTTACCATTGGATTTGATCTAAAGAGGCCATCTAATGATCTATTCTGATAATCAAATTCACCCCTCCAATGAGAGCGCAAAGTGACAAGATTCATTTTGATGTTTTTCAGACCTCCAGTGAGGACCTGACCGATCTGTCCACTCCCCTGGCCCTATCCCAAGCCGCAATCCCACCACTTTCAGGTCGATTTTAACCCATGGGGACTGACCCTGCAAAAGAGAGCAGAACTTGAACTGCTCCTAAGGTTGGTTCCAAGGCTGTCCATGTGTGTGGAAGCACCCTGCCTGATCCTTTGCTCACAGAGCAGCTGGTGCGGGAACTCACTCAACTGCTGGGCCATCAGGCCACCTTCCCTACTTCCGCACAGGACGTGAATTCTGAAAGGCATGCTTCTTGTCTTTCATCGCACTGTCCTCTTTGGACTGGAGTTCTGAATGAGTGGAACGAAGTGCCTCGTGGAGGGATGAGAACACCAAGGAAACCACTCCTCCTACTTACGGCTCGGGCTCCACACTGACGACAGGCATGTCCCTCCGCAGCAGGAACCGGTTCTCAGGCACGGGAGGAATCTCTTCCGGGCGGACTACCGGCTTTTCCCTTTTAGCGTTTGAGTCCACCAACTTTCTCTCAGTGGTGTTACTCCGCTCAGAGTGACTGGGAGAGAACAAACCAAGCCACTAAGTAAGAGACGTCATACTTAACTCTACATTAAAAACAGCATATATAAACAGACAGCAAGAGCACCGACAGATTACAATAGACTTCAGCTAAAAGGTCTGTAAATCGGGAGTTTTCTAGCAACGAACACATCAAACTGAAATTATTAACGGGTTCTACTCTCCTTCTGCTGGTGCTAAGAACTGCAGAGATCATTTGTTTTGCTTTGCTTTCTTTTGTTTTTTGGGCATCACTGCTCTCCGGTGGTGGGAGTAGGGGCCCAGCCCCACTGCTGGAATTGGACCTTCTTCCCAGTGGGCCGCAGTCCCGCGCACAACCACTACGCCACCGGGGCTCAGCCTGCAGAGATCATTTTTATCAGTAAATACACAATCTCTGCCATCACATGTCTGCACTATACTACACTTTCCAGATTTCAATGTAAAGTTCCCAAAAATGCAATCCCTTCACAACCAAACTGGCAAATAAAATTGTTTGTTGAGTTACACAGACTTCTGCTCTGTGGGGAGGTCTGCGTCCAGTTGGACACCCCTGGGTTTCATGCTCACCTGACTGGGCTCCCAGTGTGTTTATTCCTTGGCTCTTCCAACCCGCTGGCCTCCTTCCGCCTCTTTTTTGAATGTTTCACTTTGGGCCGCCTCCTATGCTTCCTCCTCCTGCTCCTCTCACGCTCAATTTCACTTTCTGAAGAGGATTCAGAAGAGGACGAGGAATTGGAGGAGGAGTCCGAGTCTTCTGAATGTATTGGTTTCTTCCTTTTTTTCTCAATAGCTTTTAAGAAAAATATCAGTAATGAATTTCAGTGCCTACCTTGCAGGGTAAAAGATGTTAGCCCCAAAGGTCACAAAGCATGCATTATACACAGCCAACTGGAAATGAAATCCAGATTCATTTTACGCTGAAAATACAATCAGCTGGAAAGACAGTATGGTATCAAAGTCCCTAGATGGGGCAACCAATAAGAAAGCGAACCGATGACAAATAATGAGTGCTAAGATAAGAAGAGCAAAGGAAGCAGGGCAAAGGGACTAGGAAGAACAGAGGATGTGAAAGTGGGGTACTGACAGAACTGTCCGCAGAGATAGAAAGGCAGCAAAGAAAAGAGGCGGGTGGGGATCTGAATGCCGTGTTCCAGGCCCTGAGCTCCTGGCCTGAGTAAAGGCCAGCATGGCTGGAGGGTGACGATGAGGGGGACGGGTCTGTGTGTCTGTGGCTAGAGCCGACTTCCATGTGACTGAAGGAGCAGCTCTTGTAGGGTTTGAAGCAAAAATGACCTGATCTAAGATTATTCTGGTTACTGTTAGGATCTACCTGTAGAGCCAAAGGCTGAGGAAAAGCATAGCACAACAGAGAAGAGAGATTACAAGAGAACAGCATGAGAAGCAGACTATTGCAGGAACCCTGTCTGATGGTTCAAGCTAAGTGTCAACTTGGCAGGGCCATCATGATTCTCAGTGGTTTGGCAGGTATGTAGTGAAGTGCACTTGTAGAAGAGTACTAACGTAATTATATCCCATGATATGCTCGGAAGTAATTAGCCAATCTGTTGTAAGGGAACTTCTCTTGGAGATAAGCATATTTACATATATTGGATGCCTGCTTATGTGCTCACTCTGGATCCTGTATCTGGCCTGTTAATGTGATCTCCAGTTCTTGGGATTCCACAGTCTAGGCAGCCTAAGCCAGTAAGTGTCCTGCCATCTCATCTGCTGATCTGGAATGTATCTGCTGCCCATGCCTCCAATCTAACACCTGGTGCACAGTCCTGGGACTTGCCAGCCTCTAACACGATGTGAGCCATTTCCTACTCCATCAGTCGGTGCAGATGTTGTCAGGGAACCCAGCCTAAGACCCCCAGGTATGGGGGAATGGTGGTATGGAACTGCCTAGTAGCAAGGGAAGTTCGAAGAGGGCTACGATGTGACAACATTGGCTGGTGAACGGGATAAAGGATGTAATCTATTGGTATCAAGGGCTACTGCTAAACCATTATGTATTCAGTTTTCCCACTATTGAAATCCAAGAAGGGTCTTTGAATTAGTCTTCAACAAAGTGTGAATTTGTATACAAGCTCCCTCCACCCCAATGCAACACTTACCATCTTTTGTTGATTTTGTGGCAATCACTCCACAGTCAATAACTCGCACATCTGCATAAGGGCGGCTTGCAGCATCGGTTTTCAGATTTTCAATTTGTTCAATCACTTCAAAACCAGAAATAACTAGTCCAAAGACAACATGCACCCTGTCCCGAAGTAAATGCAAAGAGAGAAAAGTTTTTGCATTGAAAAAATCAGTTTGCGGATAGTTAAGTTAGCGTAGTAACCCAAGGGCCTGGTGCCATAGCGGCTAGGGTTCAAGCTAAGTGGGGTGCGCCGCGATCCCGAGGCCAGCAGTGTGAGCACATCAGATGCTCCTCAAGAGCAGAGCTGCAGTGCGGGGATGCCCAGGGGCGGTTCTACTCTGTCGTATGGGGCTGCTGTGAGGCGGCACTGCCTCGGTGGCAGTGGGTGTGTTCTGTGCCTAACTATCAGGAGACTCGCTGTAAGTGACAGGCCTACACACGTGAAAACAAAGCCCACGAGTCAAACAGGCGGCAGCTAGAAAGGAATTAGAACTTGAGATCTACTTGATAAAAAAAACAAAAGCCAGCACCAATTACTCAAACTGAGCCTCAGTTTTCTGCCTTTAAAACAATGGTTCAGTAGCAATTTAGGGGAAATGGTATGATTTCAGTCAGACCACACTCCACACTCAGAAATTGTTCTTACTCTCAGCGACACTCTAGTCTTAATGGCTGAGAAGTGCAAAGACCTCAAGAGTGACATGTAAGTCAAGGGACCTCAAGACAACTAAACCCTGTGACCCTCAGTGAAGAACCTAGCTCTAAAGGTTAACCCAGAGATCCAAAGTGCTTCCTTAAAAGCACACCCAGTCCAACTGTGTCCAGTGTCTCTACCCACACACTATCCCAAAGTCACACGAATGGGAATCTTACCCATCCAGGTGTGGTGCAGGTTTGGTGGTGCTGTGTGAAAAGCAGCAACACAAGGAAGGTGGCAAGCCCAGGTGTTCAAGTGCAGAGCATGTAGAGGACAAAGAGGTAACAATATAAGAGAAACATTAAACAGGATATACATGCCATTTCAAAATCTTAGAAACAGCAACAGTAATCATTTTTACTGATTATATCAAATGACAAAATCCTATCCATTTCTTCAATATCGTGAAAACACTACATGGTCATGTATAGACATATAGGTGTGTGCATTCCTGAAAGCACACATATCTAACAGGTTTGATTTGACGTATAGCTTTAAAAATGCATTAAACTTGCTCTCCAATCCAAACCAGCAACAAAAATTCAAATCAAAACCCTCAAACTTAAGATGATTAACAGAAATACAAAGTACCTGCCCTCTGTCTTATGGAAAGAAGTGTGACCATCACTCACCCCACCCAATCCCCCACCACAACAGGTTTCCTACTGGCTAGTTCTCCCATACTGAGTCTGTCTGCATCTGTGAGGTAGGCAGAGGAGACAGGCCCCCTCGAGCTCTCCTTGTCCCTGTCCCTCCTTCACCCAAGGTGACGGACGCTGCCGCTAACAGCAACTCCGAAGATGCAGTACAGGAAAAACCCTTCAATCCATAACACCTCCGACAGCCAAGTAAGCAATGACGGGTAACAGGAGAGACATTCAAATTCCCATGGCTTAGAAAATACCTAATTGGCTGCTCATGCAGCACTAACTGTCAGAAAGTCACTCTGGGGAAGACTACAGGGTACATTTGGTTAAGATCATGTAACTTCAAGCTGGTTTCCCCACGACACTTTCATAGATCTTCACACTGTGTGAACTACGGTCGAAAAGATTCACAGCAGACAGCAAGACTCAGAACAATTCACTACAAGCAGCTTCCTGTGCTGAAATGAATACCAGATATCTGAAAGGGTCCTTGGATAACAGGTCTTATCAAGGCAATCAACTGCACTCACGTTCTCCTGGACAGCTTGTACATTTTAAGACAATTGAAGAGATGTAGTCAGCAAAATAAGTTTAACATTCAAAACAACACTGAAAATCATTCTATTCTGAAAGGAATTGTAGTACTTATACTTACATGAAGGATACTTGGTCTGAAAGGTTACTATAGAATTTAATTTTCTAAACTGAAAATGCTAACTTTAAAAGTTTCAGATTTTTTTTTTTTTAAGGCATCACTGCCCTCAGGTGGTGGGAGTAGGAGGCCCAGCCTTTGCTCCTGGGAGCCGGAATTGAACCTCCATCCCAGTGGGCTGCAGACCCGCGCACAACCACTACGCCACCGGGGCTCAGCCAAAACTTTCAGATTTTTAAAGGAAATTTTAAGTTTTAAAGCCACACATCTCAATTGCTCCTTTAGACGGTAGGGAATGAAATTTCAAGCCAATGTAATCAAAACACATCAATAAAAAGAAAAATCCAGGGAATAGGTGAACTACTAGTGCCTAAAGAAATTTTCAAACAGAAATTACCTTGGGCAAAAATTAACTTTCAAACAGAAATGTGCTTCACATAATTTAAAACTAAGAAGCACCTTAAAGATAAGAAGAATTAAATGCATAAGTGAGACAGTGGTTCCATTAGAGGCAGAGAGCTTTAACAAAGGTAAATGTGTTTTTCACTATACAGGTGTGGTCTCTGTCTTCATGAAGCAATGAATGACTAGATAATTAGTTATATTTCTCCTCCTTTCCTGATCCTTTTTCTCACGACCTTCCTTGGTCTTCTGATATTGGCAGGAACATACAGAGTTTTATAAACCACACAAAACCCAATTCATTTTGCTACCCTGGCTAATGGCTATAAACACCTCTTTGTGGCAAACATCCGCCCTGATCACGGTGCTGTAACAACACAACACTACAGAGTCTAGCTGAGTATATAACTGCCTTCTTGCAGACAGTTTCAGTGTGGTTGTCAATACAAAGAAAAACTGAACCACAAACAAGGAAGCCCAGTCCTTTATTACAAGGTCGAAGGAAAAAAACGCTGTTTCAGGAGCAACACTTCTTTCACAACCAACTTTCTGTTGGTTCTTGGAGGCTACATAGATGGCAGTAAAAAAGCCCATCACTCGCATCTGCAATTCAAAGGCCGAAATGCAAGGTTTCCTTTAATTGGTTTATTAGCACACTAAGAATATGAAATGAAAGTATCTTTAACAGCAAAAATCCTCTGGAGTTCTTCCCTGAGGAGAAAAGCAGGCTTGCTGTACTGGCCCTGGCTAACAGCAGACATGGGTGAGCAGGGGACCTTAACCTAACAGGATGACAATAGCGAGGAGGGGGATTCGTAATGCTGCCCAATTCTACTAAAACCGACAAACAGACCTCATCCCATCAACTCTGAGTGGTACAAAACTTTCAAAACTATACTATGCAATGGTGACACAAACCCAGTAAATGGGACCCTAAAACGGCCAGAGACTAACATCAAATGTGTGAGTTTTTACATGTTCATGAAGTAATACTTAACACATTAAGGCCGAATATTTAAAATCAAGAAGTTAAAAATCAAACAACCAAATCAATGTGAAGGGGTGGGGAAGTAGTGGAGATCCAAAACCCATCTGCAAGTGAACACACTAAAGACCGGATAAACTCGGGATCCATTCGCGATGTGCTAATAGAGAAACCACCACAAAGAACATTTTAAATGATAAAAAACTTTTCAGCATATACATAGTTTTCATTAGAAAAACTGAGTTTCCAGTCCCTCCCTCTTCTGACTCCAAAAATAATTACTCAAGGGATCATTTAAGTCTTGCAAATCCTAAAATATTAAGAGGTGCCACTGATGCCAAAAAGAAAAAGGAAATCAAAATTTTATACCACGATTGAAGAAAACTTCATCATACACAGATATGATTAGCTCTTCACTAAAATGAGCTCCAAAGCCATTGCATAATGACACCCTCCCCCCACCCCACTAGATGTCGTGTAGAAACTTTAAAAAGGGTGGAACAAGCCACTGCAATGACATTCTGGCCTCAGGAGCCACATGAACAGGGAAACACCCTGGTTTGACGTGTATCGCTGCCATACAGATGAAGCAGAAGAGCTGGGTTTTCTTTTGTCTTTAACATAATTCAATGCACATAACAACAGGATTAGAGATAAAGCAGAGACAGAAAAAGAGAGAGCCTTAGAGTAATGAGACATTACCTTTGGAGCGCACGGTGTAACACTCTTTCTGTAAATTTTACACAAAAATGGCAAGAAATAAATTGTAATACACTTTTAAGACAAGACTGAATCTATGTTTTAATAGCAATATAACGATGAAATTTAAGGTTTTTTTCAAGTTTTATGCAAAAACAAGAAAGCTTTTTAAAATGGAGGGCTCTAAATTTTCTTTCCTATAGGCCACATACGTAGAAGTGAGTCCTGCGTGAGAAATAAAGCCCTGTGCACGACGTGGGACTCTGCTCAGAGCCTTGCTGGTTTAGCGCTAGAGTGTCCGGGAAAATCAGAAACACAAGATCCCTGGTCTTTCACAAATCTCCAAAACTAGTCAACGTAATTAGCACGTGTCCTGAATAAATACGTAAAACATGAGTATCAGCATGCCTAAGAGCCGTGAGTGTATGTTAAAAAGAAAAACGTCAATAGAAAATATTGAGCTGAAGAGTTAAAAAAAAAAACAACAAACACACACAGATAAAATTCCAGGGATCTCTTGACTAATTCACTTCCAATAGTTAAAGAATTTTTTGTACTTCTACATTTGCAACCTTTCTTTCGATCATGTATCCCACCAGGTCCACACAGGAAAATAGGCAAATGTCTGGACTGTGGCTATTAGTCATTAAATTGCAATTAAGAATAGTTGGTAGTTGTGAAGTCACTGTTAACAACTGGATAAAGCTAAGCCAATAAAGGCTGTAATAATAAAATTATAATGCAGCATAACTGTAATTTTAGAGACTGTCTCAGAGAATAAAAAGGCAAGAGAGGGGAAAGTATCAAAAGCATGCAGTCAAGTCCTGGCCACAATACTTTTTCCTCTATCTCCTCTCTGATGATCCCTGTTATAAAGAATATACAGTGAGCAATTTTAACTACATTGATCCTTAAACATATTGATCATTACTCAGACACAAAACCATATACCGTGGTCACAATTCTTTTTGTTTTTCTTTTTTGGGGGACATCACTGCCTCTGGTGGTCGTGGGAGCTACCCAGTGCTGCTCCTGAGAGCCGCCGCTGGATTTGAACCGCCAAGCCCACGGGCTGCAGTCCTGCACTCAACCACTTACGCCACCGGGGCTCAGGCCCAGTCACAATTCTTTATGAGGGTTTAAGACTTGCTAAACTTTTAATTAACTTAAAAAATAGCTTAAATTTTGACAGATTTACTATAAAAATATACTGTTTTGCATAATTTGTACGTTTCCAGTCAATATAAAAACTGGTGGCTCTAGAATCAAGTATTATGAAAGAGGGAGATAAAGATAACCAACTTCTCTCTAATTTAACCTTTAAAAACAAGCTTTTCCTAAACTCCTGAAATTATTATACCACCAAACCACCACGAAAAAGGCAACAAACTGTTGGTGTAGTTGGTCTTGTGGGGTTTTGATTTTGTCATAATACAACCGCCAAAGTCAACCTGAGTGAACCGAGTCATACATATCCCAGGGACAAACAAACAGATGGACTCTGGGCTCCCACTGAATGCTAGGCTCAATCCAAGAACAGTGAGTTCTTACATCATGGCCCTGGTTCAGTACTCATCTTCAGGAAATGACCACTGAAGATAAAGGGAGGTAGTGTCCAGCTATCAGTCAGAATAGTGTCTGGAGTCTTACAGGCTTGTATTCAAACAAGCGGCCCTCTCAGCAAGGAGTCAACTAAGTCCATGTGCAAGAAGTATACCAGCTGTGTGCTCCAACGATGACAATAACAACTATGACAAAAGGAGAAGTATCAGTTTAAATTGTGAAACCCAATTTGTAAACTATGGAGGACAGTGGGAGCTCAAAACTCATCTGCAGAGTATCTTGTCAGATGAAGCCTTTGGCAGATCCCCTCTGGCCACAGGCAAGGGTCTCGGATGGAGACCACCACTGTTAATTTTTTTTTGGGGGGGGGGGGGCATCACTGCTCTCCGGTGGTGGGAGGAGGCGGCCCAGCCCCACTGCTGGAATTGAACCTCCGCCCCAGTGGGCCGCAGTCCCGCGCACAACCACTACGCCACCGGGGCTCAGTCCACCACTGTTAATTTTTATCCTGCTGGATCTAATTTGACATTTGGTCATTTGACACAAACAGAATTTGTTCTAGATGCAAGTATTTCTTCCTTGTTACATGAGAAAAATTTCTTCCCTGGCTTTGTAAATACTGGTGTGGTCTTTTCTTCCTCATTATTTGTCATTTTTTATCTTTATATTAATTATTCTTACCACTTTATTTTGATTTTTTGTTTCTGTTGGATTTTCCAGGTTTTGAAGCACAGAAGTGGCTGATGCAAGATTTTATAGGGGACGTAGGTTTGGGGGGGGGGGGGGGGATATAGGAAGGGGGAGGGGACTTGGGGAGCAAACAATGTGGGGGGAGAGAGAGCACTAGAACCGACTGTGATTACAGAATTCATTTTTAAAGCGATTTAGCCATGAAAAAAAGAAAATGTTCTAAAATTGATTGTGATAATGATTGTACAATTCTTGATATGATTGAACCATTTAATTGTTTTGGTGTGTGGGGTGTTTGGTGTGCCAATCAAACTGTTAAAATCAAACCTAAAAAGGACAACAAACTGCACAGGAGACAAAGATTGTGTGAAGGCAATGGAAGCTGACTGTACTTCACAATGCACTGCCTGTGTGAAAGGTCTGCCCAGACAAAAAGTCTTTCTAAAATTCTAAGTGCAACACATGCCAAATGTTACTAGATGCCAATGTCATCCAGGTTATCAATACAGGTCACAAATACTCTTAACTAGTGTTAAAATTAGGCATTAGAGAAGCCATTTGATATGCAGAGAACTGGCTTATGGTGAAGTTTTAGGAACATCTGTATTTAAAAAACCATCTTGCAGAGTATCATGTGAAGGTGTTGTGCCCCACCCCCACCCCCCACCCCAAAGTAAGGAATAAAGTGCCCATGTTTCAGGCTATTAAACCTATCAGCATTTCTTCTCTTAGAAGTCTGTAAATGGAAGGCAGAGACATTCCTTCCCACCTCTACTTTTACTTCCTGAAATGCAAGCATGCCTTTGGCAATGCTTGAAAATGTTCAAACCTCTCCCTAGGTCTCTTGCTGCCCTACTCTAACATGACCCATACTCCCACCGCTTCACCCACCCAAGTGAATAGCCACTTACAAGTCTGACTCCTAAGTGTCCTAGAATTTACTTAGGCACTTCTTACCCCTCCAGTCTTAGAACTTTTAAAAGATAGCAGGTACGTCTTTGGGAAAGTTCAATTTGACTTTTTTGTATGTCTTTTCTGACACTTGTATGAGTGCGATCACTATGACTCATGAAGGTGGTGATTGGGACTGTTCTGTTGTCTGTCTCTATTGCATGGGTCCGGCCGGCTGCAACCCACAGTTGTGCTGAGTGCGCAAGCTGCACCCACGTTCTAACGCCAGTTGCAGAAAAGACCAGGAGGCCCTGATTTGGGCAAACTGGGCCCAAGGCTCCCGTGCAGCACCTTTCAGTCTGACGGAAATTATACGGTCAGATCTATTCCCTTTTAGATGACATTTGTACAAAAATCCACACACACATATCTAGAAATAGGATTGCCCCGTGTAAAACTTTCCTCTTTTTGAGTCGGTATTTTCTCTCCAAAATACGATCTTTGAAAGTGGGGGTGACCACAACAAATCACACCAAACCAACCTTACTGATGCTGCGGAGTCGATTGGGACTCCCAGAGACCCTGTAGGACAGAATGGAACTGCCAAACAGGGCTTCCAAGGTTGCAGACTGCTACACTGTTTCCCCCACAGAGCGACTGGTGGGTTTTAACCAAGCCCTTCCAGTTAGTAGTGGGTCAGCGAGATACTTCACCACAATGACAAGAGGGCTCCTGAAAGGCACAGACTAAGGGCATATGGGACACAAAATTGAGAGCCATCTCAGTGTCCGGGCCCATAAGTGTAATTAATGCAAAGCTACCTAATCTTTTTATGCACTATCTTTTAAAAAAAAAACCTTTTTGATAACTATACTGCTACTTGTATGTGAAAACACTAAGTATTAGGCCAGAATCAGTAATCTGTTATTAGTAGGAGCTAAAGACAAAAACTTAAATGCTACCGCTACCCTCACAACTGTCCTTTCTGCAAGGGCGGATGCTTGTGACACTCAACTAATGCTGCTGCTGCGCCTGCGGTGGCAGTTCACTTGCTACCTATCAGTTCTTCCAGGACATTGTCTACCTGCAGGCTTCACACCTTTTTTTAAAAAAAATTTTTTTTTATTTGTTGGCATTTTATATATCATTTTATATCATTCCTTATTTCATTCCCCCCCCCCCCCCCCGTGGGCATCACTGCTCCCTGGTGGAAGTAGGAGGGCCAGTCTTGCTCCTGGAGAGCTGCTGCTGGACTTGAACCGCCAACCCTGTGGGCTGCAGTCCCGCACACAACCACTACGCCACCGGGACTCAGCCCATCACTCCATATTTCAATCATGTCAAGTAGAATTGTACAATTGCTACCACAATACACTGTTTTATTATACTATCTATAGAACACAAAATGTAGAGTAAATGATCTCTTCATCCCTTTCCAAAAGACTTTATAATTTTATAGCCTTTGCTATTTTCTTCCCAGATGCTGGCCTGAATTTTTTTTTTAAAGGACCAAACAATAAACCCTGATTTCTTTGGTGACTGTGTCCACAGGGCTGTCATTTCTTTGAGAGCTGCCTTACTGTGGACGACCACTGTCTTCAATGACGCGCTCTTCTCACGTGCTTCTTGAACTGTATTATTTAAAAAAGGACCTGGTTCCTTCCCCGAAAACAGGAGATAGACAAAGCATGAGCTAGACCCAGTTGTAATCATTAAAAATAGCTTTAGAGTAGAAATTCTGATGTCATCATATAATTATTCCTGCCTAAAAGAAGCAGGATATTTAATTTTTTTACTTTTACTAAAATGAGGTCTGCCTCAGGGAAGAGTGGTTTTAACTGTGCAAATAATAAAGATAATGCTTAATGCATAAAGTACAAGAATTTCGAGTTGTTTATTTTACAAATTATCTCATACTAAAAACACCAACATTACACCTTAGGTATTGGAGAATAAGAAATCGTTTACAATAGAAATACAAATTTGCAAGGCTAGAGGAAAGCCCTTGCTAAGTCTATAAAACACACTCTAGAAAGGCAGTTCTTGGTATTTTCCATGCATTTCTAGCAGACTTTCTGTTTTCCGTTCCCAAGGTGCCTTTACCAGAAGTTTGCTCGAAGGTAGGAAGCAATCAGCTGAGTGGCCTCACCCCCTCTGCACTTAGCACTGTTGCCCGTGACTTCTACACACAACTGGAGGACAATCCATCATCATCTTTACTACAAAATGATTGGGACTTATATGACAAGAAAAATGTCAAAGATTTCTCTTTACTAGGATACTAAGTCCATTTTTATCTATCCTTTTCACAAAGTAAGCAATCTGTCCTGTGAACCAGAGGAACTGTTCCTTTTAGTCAGCATAAAGAAAGCAAGCACACAGGCACAACGATGAAAAAACGCGAGATCAGGATCTTCAGTGCAAAACCCTTGGTTACCTGCACACTGCAGCAGGAGCACTCAGAGGGCAGGGAGAACATTTTCCGTCAGTCACAAGCTCATAGTGGTTTCAGTGTCCCCTATACCTAACTCTAACATGTTACTCATGTGAAAAATCTCACTTGGTCTTCTTTTCCAAAACTACCCTCTTTATGCCCCACAGTGCCTCGCAGAAGGCAGCAATGGCCCCGATTTCAACACTAAGCATTCCTAGAAAGATATAACCAAGTACTAACTCACAGAAAGGCTAACTACTCTACATTTTTAAAAGGGATAATCTCATATGCTGAATTACACCACTCAATGCATGTGGATACCTTAGTTTTCTAACCATCTTTAGAAAACAAGCTAATCTGTATGTGGTACTGGTAAATTACATATGTCCTGCAAGCAACACCAATTGCTAGCTGGTAAATAAATTTGTGAATGTACTTATGAAAGAAAGGAAAGCTAAAAGAAACTTTAGAGCCCTCAGATAGTAGCTTCTTGACCAATGAAACATTGTTTATCATGTTCACAGTTCAGATAAGCTTAAAAATGGAAATATACACTCTTGATCAAAGAATAAGCAGCATCCACATTATTATAGAACATGTTTCATTTCATTTGTCTGAATTCGGCCCCACTTTTTTACAGAAAAATAGTATAGCAAATATTTGAGAGGATCAACATGAGAGAGAGGAATTGTTTTAGGTCTTTCTTTTTTCCTGTGTAGTGCCAGAAATCATCATCATCTATTACGCTTTCCATTTTTAAGGCATTCCTAGGAATAGAATGCCCCTTATCTGAACTTTATCAGATCAGGTTGGAAATCGATTTTTTTTCCCCAGACTAATTTAAAATGTGAGACTTTTCAAATATGAACAATGTACTCCTTTTAAGACAGGGAAGCGCCATTCATACTAATCCACTCAGAAAGATGACAAGTCTTTTTTTCTAAGTTAAATCGTAAGTAAAGTGTTTCTTCATCATATAATCTGACAGTAGAGCTTTACTTCTAATCAAAGCAGTGTATGCCTCAGGCTGGACAATCATCTTTCCCACTGAAATCATGGGACAATAGTAAAAACAAGTTTTTGAGTAGCTTTAGATAAATATCTGAAGAAAAACATGTGAAGAGACTTATCCAGAATCTGCACATGAAAAACAGTAAATTTGGGGGGTGAGCATGCAAGCGAAGGTAAAGGAGCTTGTCTTTAGAAAGGAATTTTATTATTATTTTTCAATAATTGTATTGGGGGCTCTTACAGCTCTTATAACATTCAAAACATCATTTGTATCAAAAAGGAATTTTAGCACTCTAAAGTCTCCAGAGTTTGAGGTTTTTAAATGCTGCCTTAACAGCAAATCGTATTGTCACCCTTTCTCTCAAGACCTTCTGAAACAAAGGTACCACTCTCAGATAGGGTTTTTGAAGAGCAATATAGTAAAAGAAGAAAACGATAAAGCAATCGTTTACTGAAACCAACTGCTTTCCACGCCAGGGGTATATCTAATCCTATTTTATAAACAATTGAAAAATGTTCATCCATCTGTTCTTACCTAATACTGGTAGACTGAGCCCCAAATTTGGTGAGAATCAAAGCCAATTTCTTAAATGACAACACATTTTTATGTAACCCAGGTTACATGATTTTAAGTCCCATTCTTCTCATCCAGGATAGATGCTGAATGCCAGAGACAGCTCTCTGGTAGAGCTTACCGATGATTTGAACAATGAAAAAGAGTAATTATCCAGGTTGACATGCTAGCATTGAATGTGGCCCAAAGAGACCATCTTTCTCATGAACAGCGCCTCTCTGTGTAAGAGAAGCTCTTAAATGATGCCTACTCACATGAAAAACTGGGAACCATTGGTATGCTTCCCTCGATTTGCCATTGACAAAAGGAACGCTCTGTCATGTTTGAGAATAAAGTTTTCATCTGTTTGAAGAAAAAACAAATTTCGTCAGTCTCCAATTATGAGCTTCTTTTAAAGTGTAATGTTCACAGTCATAAACAGAAAGCAAGGGATGAAATTCCTCTTCTGGTCAGTACAGATACTTGACTGAATACATAGAAAAAAAATTAAGCTAATCAAATCACAAAAGCATAAAAAGACCAAGAAATACTAAATAAAGCCTTGAGAAAAAGAACGTACATTGAATTCCTTAAACAAACAGCCTTAGAACAGTCACTTTTAGTAGTAACATAGCTTAATTAATTACTCTATTAACTTTTGGGGATAACCAGAAAATAAATTTTTGAAAAATATCTATAGTACAGCTCATTTCCTCCAAATTGCCAATTATCCTATCTAATGTACTGTACACACAGGAGAGGTTTACTAGTCCTCTTATGTGTTTAGTTGCTATATGAAAAATTCACTGCTTACTTATCTACAGTTAGAGTATGAAAGTAAAAATTACATAAATGAAGTTGGAGGTTCCCGGCTAAATTAACAGAAGTTTGTGGAATCCCTTGAATCAGCGGGGTAGCAAAATTACGTAAGGAAGAAAGTGCTGTAAAAGCAAATATTTTGATGGCAAAGTATCATTTTAAGATCTACAAGTACATGCCACGGGGAAGACACACGTTCAAGAGGCCTGCAACGCACTAGCCTCCAATTGGTACGTGCTAATGGAGCCAGCTCAAGAGCTCTTCCCTACCAGCACATACAAAGGGAAAAAGTCTCATCTCGAAGAGCACTTGGAAGACTATCTTGAAAAGTAATTTAAACTTCCTTTTAACATCCAACAAACAAATCTTTCTTTAGAACACACAGAAACACAGAAACTTGAAATAATAATTACCTTGGGAACAGGCTTCTGAAAAAGAATAGTAATTCATTCCCCACAAAAGAAATATAAAAACTATTATAACACTGAGGTTATTAGCGTGTTAAATCTAGTTGTGTGGGACCCCACGATAAATCTCTGCAACTGACTTTTCTAAGGCTTTTGGGGGCAAGTGCAATAGTTAGAGCTACGCCAATGCTACTAGTGTAAGAATAAAAGACCATCAACCACTTCTAGTGAGCAAAATAAAAATACAAACCTGTGAGATAGGAGGGAACACCGACTTTTATTCAAACAATCTGCTTGATTTAGGGGGGAAAAAACACACTCAACTACACTCTTTTCCCTGATGCGGAACTAATAACCCATTGGGAAAAGAAAAAAGAGACAGATGTATGGATGAAATAATAGACAGAACTTTTCCAAGTCTTCAAGCAATATAGAAATCCAGTCACAACCTGACCAGGCTGTCCATAAGTTTATTAGGAAGGGTGCAAGGGGACAGAATTGGAATTTGTGTTACTGAGCTTTGTTCTCTTACCTTTTCATTTTGCAAAAGACCACATTCTCTATAAACAAAAGAATATGTTGACAGTTTTAGGCAGGAAGATAGGAGTTTTCATGTATATAGTTGCCTAACCTCCATGCTGAAAAGTCATGTTTAACCTTACAGTTAGCCTTAATTAATCTTGTCAATTAAAAGCTACATATTATATAATTTATCCCCAAATTCATGCAAATAAAAGTCTTTTCATGCAGCATTAGTTTCATGCAAAAAGTGAACTATAAGTAACCTCTTCTCATTACAGATATATGATCAAGCTTGTTTTCATATCAGAACTGAAATGAAAGACCATAAAATATTAAGTCTTACCTTTAAAATATCCACCATAAATTGATTCTCCACCTTTTCCATTACCTGCAAATAATGACCTATGATCAGCCATAATGCAAGCTGCACATATTTTACATTCGTTAAACTGGTTTGCTGCAAGAATTAACACCTTATAATTAGGTCAGATAAATAAACCTAAAGAATCCTCCATTAAAATGAGTATTAAAATGTACCACAACAAAATTCTAAAAGAGCAACAACAGTAACAACAACAACAAAAACAGATTGTACTTTGGAGTTCAAAAGGAAATGTACCAAATAGCATTGCTAAAATAAATTACATAAAAACACTGTCTTAGCATTTTGCTTTTTCCTATGTTCTTGGTCTACCACAGCAATTCGTCCAACAGCTAATCAATGACTATCTTCTATTTACATTATATTTAGAGTGATACAGGGTCGACAGTGAAAAACAAGCAGAATTCTACAAACTGATGACGGGGGATTAGAAATAAAACTTGTAGTCTACCTTCACTGAAGTCCCCACCCTGAATCATAAAGTTTTTAACCACACGATGAAATGTAGAACCTTTATAACATAACTTCTTCCCAGTTGTTTTCCCAAGTCCTTTCTCCCCTGGAAAAAAAGAAAGGAAGTTCAGCTAGAAACACATTCTTCTACAGACAGAACCAACCAACTTATCTTGTTAAATGTCTCCAGGGTGCAGGGCACTGTAAGAGGTACATGAAGTAGACAGAGTGACAATTTCCCATGCCAACATATGTTGCAAACCAGAACATAAAAGTTAAAGTATACGGTATACTCTGCTTGGCACAGAGGATCAAGAAAGACTTTAAAAGCCATCTTTTTTTCTTTTCTTTTATTTTGGGAGTTCACTGAAGGAAGGGAGTTTTGTTGTTTGGGATTTTCTTTGGCCGTTGAGTCGACTGTGATTGGTTGGTCATGACCCTCCAGGACAGAGCAGGACTGTTCCGTAAGATTGCAGGCTGTGTATCTTTAGAAAGCAGACTACCACACCTTTCTCCTGCAGAGCAGCTAGGCTGCTAGCTTTGAACTACCAGTGGGCATTAAGTCACTGTGCCAGAAAAGATCCTCAAGAAAGATTAGAGAGGCTTATAAAAAAAAAAAAAAAAAGGGGGGGGGGGGGGGACTGAGCCCCGGTGGCGTAGTGGTTGTGCGCGCAACTGGGGCCCACTGGGACGGAGGTTCAATGCCAACAGTGGGGCTGGGCCTCCTACTCTCACCACCGGCGAGCAGTGATGCCCCCCCCAAAAAAACAAAACAAAACAAAAAAACAACAGAAAAAAAGGATATTAGGCTATGTCTGTGTACATCCAAGTACAGCTTTAGAAAAATTAATTTGTCATTGCTATTTTGAAAATATTGTACACATTTTTCTCCTCATTCCCCCTCTTCCCTTATATAAAGTAGAATTACATACAACAGACAGTGGTTTCATTACAGTTTGCCTCTCTAACTTAAAGTGACCAGATTTTCAGCGGGACACCACTGACCAGGGGTGGGATGGGGGTAGCTGTTCTTGATTAAAAATTTGATCTATATGGAGCAACAAAAATTTTCATAGGACGCAAAAATAGTATTGTAATATATCTATTTTAATTTTAAAACGCCGCGGGACGTTATTAAATTGTTAAAAAGCGGGATGTCTGGTCACTTTAACTGTAACTCTGAATGAAATCTGGAATGCCAAATTTGTTTAAAGTACTGAAATTTATAAAATTCTAACAAGACAACTTTTAAAATAAGCAAACATGCTATTAGTATATAAACTATAATCATACCACAGTATGAATTAACATCGAACAGTTAATTGTGCTCATGCAAAATTTGTACATGGATCAAGCGTCCATGGCTCAAACAGAGAAAGGGATATTGTGTGGTGGTTTTAAAATTGGACAATGTGTACAGCAGGGGGGTAGCCTTTCACCTCACTTCATCTGTATGCAGAACAACTAATTCAAGAAGCTGTCTCCCACGAGTGACCACTCGGAAAGAGATCACATTAGGAGGTCCTAGACAGAGTGGGAGAAAATATGGAACAAAACTTAAGATAAAAAGTCCAGGCTTGGGCTGAGCCCCGGTGGCGTAGTGGTTGAGTGTGGGACTGCAGCCCACAGGCTTGGCGGTTCAAATTCAGCAGCGGCTCTCCAGGAGCAAAACTGTGTAGCTCCCATGACCATCAGAGGGCAGTGATGCCTACCTACTCCCCCCAAAAAAATTTTTTTAAAGCCCAGTGACAGACTTGCTGGTGTGACAGACCCTTAGGATATGGCCTGAGACATCCTTTGGGCCCAGCACACCAGAACTCACTCTCAAGGCTCAACATGCAGTCACCCAACGTACCTACCAGGTGAGCATCACCATCAGGGAGGTAAGCCCCCTAAAGAATCATCAGCATCTGCCCAGGGAGAAAGCTTGGAAAGCAGGCGGGATGGGAAAGAAGTTCAAATGGAAAGGACAGCATGGAGAAGGGGATGGTAATCAAGGTTACAAAACAAGATGTGCAGGAACTTTTGAATGGAAAGTCAACTTGCTCTGTACATTTCACCAAAACCACAGTAAAAAGCTTAAAAAAAAAAAAAGACGAAGCTGGACTACATGCAGAATAAAGAATCAGAATTGGAGGAAGCTCCTAATATAGGGCTGACATATCCGCTTGTCCAAAATGAAGACGACATGAAGCACTTGCTGATGGCAGTCACAGACCATAGTCTTTAGCAGGAACATGAAGGAAAATAAAATCCTTACAACTGGTGCCCGATAAATGACATAATCAACTAAAGTAAACTAAACAAAATCGGCATTTTGTCAACACTCTCACTCTCCTTGAATCACCAATGCCCACATAAATAGCTCTCGAGAAATCAATTAACATGAATATTGGGCAAATCTACTGCAAGAGTAAAGATATCACTTTGATGACTAATGTATACAATGGCCTCCTTATGCATGTTAAAGCTGAACAGTGAAAATGGATGACAGAAACACTGATATAGTCAAACTGTGCTGTTGGCAGAGCAGTGAGAACAACAAATATGACTCCCCCTAATCTCCCCTACTGACCATACCCTGTGCCCACTGCATCACCCAGCGCTGCATCTTACCACCCTCACCAACGGCCAAGAGAAAAGCGGAAGGGGATGCTGTGGGGGATAAGGCAAGGCAAGGATGACTCTCAGAGGAGATTCACAAGGTGATCGATGGGTTAAACTCGCTTCCCCAAAGCTAAAGTCAAAAAAGGTCCCTGCAAAAAGGAAGCACTGGCACTCAAAAAGAGAAAAAAGGATGGGACCATCCCCATGGAAAATGGAGAAGCTGGGGGAAAAAAAAAAAAAAGAACATTAAGAGGGCTGAGCCCTGGTGGCGTAAGTGGTTGAGTGCGGAACTGCAGCCCACAGGCTTGGCGGTTCAAATCCAGCGGCGGCTGGGTAGCGCCCACGACCACCATAAGCAGTGATGCCCCCCCCCCCAAAAAAAAAAAAAGAAAGAAAATGGAGATGCTAAAAACAGACCAGGCACAGGAAGCTGAAGGGGCTAGAGGTGCCAAGTCAGGGGTGTGCACTTTTGATAACTGTGTACTACTTCTAGGGACTGCCCAGTCTGAGATACTTTATCTAAGAAAATGCCTCTCCCTTTCAGGTCTGAAAAACTTCATCTTGGGTGCCAGGAGGAGGGATATCCCAACAGTGACACACCTAATGGGCACCTGGCACAAACACCCTGTGGTATATAAAACTAAAATTCAGCTTGAAGCTCTCAGGTCTTCTCCCTGCTTTCAGCATAGGCCTGACCTCCCACAATGGGCCCCTAGTCTGTCAGGCAATCTGGATTTTCCAGTGATGCAGTCTCAATGGCATCCCTCACTGGAACCGCCATTCCTCTTGTCAGAAGGGTGGGTCCTCACCGATAGTTCTGCCATTCTCACTGCACTTGTTGAAAGTTGGGGGGGGGGGGGGGGCTCATGAAAAGGTATCAAATATGCTAAACTAGAAAGATCAACTCTCATTCTAAACTTTCCCTGTTCAGAGTACCAAACAAAGATTGTACTGGGTTTCATGGAGGTTTTCAGAGTTGGGCAGCTCCTTGAAGAGAGGGCTTTGAATGTTGCTGGAAATAGTCAATGACTGCCCATGTTCTACTAGAAATACTATGAGTGTTTTTGAAAGATGTCTTTAATAAAGCTGGTTAGAGTTCGGCTTGGAAAAAACAAAAACTAATGGTAGTGACATCTGACATCTCATGGACTGCCAGAAAACAACACAGTGTTAAAAGTAATGAAACCAGAATGTTCTTTCGAAGCAAAGATAAGGAGACTTTGACTGGATCTAGTGGAAATAAAGGGAATGACCGAAATGGATTGGCAACAGACCAACAACAGATTCAGCCACACCACTGTTTCTTATACACAAAGGCACCAGGAGTCCAGGCAGATTCGATGTCAAGTAACAATATAAAATATAATATAGAGTATCCATTACATAAAGAAGATGCTCTCGGCTGAGCCCTGGTGGCGTAAGTGGTTGAGTGCAGAACTGCAGCCAGTGGGCTTGGCAGTTCAAATCCAGTGGCAGCTGGATAGCGCCCACGACCACCAGAGGCAGTGATGCCCACAAAAACCAAAAAAAAAAAAAAAAAAAGAAGATGCTCTCCTCCACTCGTTTTTCTTGCTCCTGTTCAAGTAATGCTTCCCTGATTTCATACAGAAGCCAGTGAAAATTTATTCTTCCTAACTTGCAAAACTCATGTCACAGTCCAGTAATTTTTTCAGGAAAATATCTAAAGGTAAAACTGACACCCATGATTCATCATTGGAAATCATAATTCACTTACCTGAACAGAGGCAAAGAAAGTTTTTGCAAGTCTTTGGACAAATGTCAGAGAAGAGCTGGAACATAATACGACCAACTGAAACAAAATACCAAATTAAAAAAAAATTAAGTAAGCTGATTAAAAACACCACATTTTACATAACAGAAAAGTGACAAGTATTAGAATCAACAAACTGAAAGTTCATTTTGTAATGTATTATTTAAAAAAAAAAAAAAACTTTTTGGGGCTGAGTCCCGGTGGCATAGTGGTTGAGTGCGGGACTGTGGTCCATTCACTTGGTGGTTCAAATCCAGCAGCAGCTCTGCAGGAGCAAGGCTGGGTATCTCCCACAACCACCAGAGGGCAGTAATACCCCCCAAAACAAACAAACAAAAACTTTTTAACTTGGTAAAACTAACAATAACATCACGTCTTTTGCTATGGTTAGAATTCACATACAGCTACAAATAGATCCTAAATTCGTAAAACTTTCAAGTGTTTAAAAGGAATTTAAACTATTAGATTCATTTTAATACATTCCAACACCCTCTCCCCACCTGAACTATCCATCTTCTTCTTCTTTTTTTTTTTTATTTTTTTGGGCACCACTGCCCTCTAGTGGTGGGAGTAAGAGGCCCAGTCTTTGACCGTGTGGTCCTGCTGTTGCTGGAATTGAACCTCCACGCCAGTGGGCCGCAGTTCCACGCACAACCACTACGCCACTGGGGCTCAGCCCCT
The DNA here is from genome assembly GCA_004026705.1 of Nesogale talazaci. Lineage (NCBI taxonomy): Eukaryota > Metazoa > Chordata > Mammalia > Afrosoricida > Tenrecidae > Nesogale > Nesogale talazaci. Next base: position 4,879 of record PVJH01009232.1, on the reverse strand, counting down.
ATCCATCTTCTTTAGAAGTATCCTGAACAGCAGTTACCAAGACCAAACCCACAGCACCACTGAGCCCATTCTGGTTTTTTGTTTGTTTGTTTGGTTTTGGGGCATCACTGGCCTCTGGTGGTGGGAGCAGGAGGCCCAGCCTTGCTCCTGGAGAGCGCTGCTGGATTTGAACCTCCAACCCAGTGGGCCGCAGTCCCACGCTCAACGACTACACCACCAGGGCTCAGCCCACTGAGCCCATTCTGAATCTCAGTAACCTGCCCCAAGCTTGTAAACCTTTACAAGGGCAGACAGCTTCATCCTTCCCCCATGCAGTGGCTCATGGGTTTGAATCACCTACCTTGGGGTTAGCAGGCCAAGACATTACCCACTGTGCCACAAGGACTCATTTAAGTAACAGCCCACAATTATGATTGGACCTGCACGTAGATGCCCCAGTGGTGCATACACTTTGTATCCTACAACAGAATCTGGCCAGGCCTACTACATGGATGCACTCCTGCCCGGCATTTCCAGTTCTCTCCCTTTACTCAGGACGGCTGAGCCACTTTCCTGAATTGCATCATCTAATCCAATATGCCACTTAACACTTACATTCTAATCTCTGAGCAAGTGGAGAGAGAAAAAACTTTAATGCCTCCAGTACAAAGGTATTGAGAAGAAACAAAAGTGCAACTTCAATTTAAGTAGACCGGAGATGTTGTTAGCAAACTTTTCGGTCTATGTACTCCTTTCAACTCTTAAAACTATTGAGTTTGCGTCAATAAAAGTTACAGCTACAGATGTTTATGTACTTGATAATAAAAATGATTACTGTTTCAAACACAAGATTATACCAGCATGTTTTTCATTAGCTGTCAGATCTGGGACGGCATGCTGGACTGTGTCATCTCTAGACAGCTCCACTATACACTTGAGGAAGAATGGGAGTGCAGAAGGCAAATAGAATCAGTATAGTAATAAATAGGCTTTGACCTTGCAGGCGTCCCAAAAGGATCTCAAAATACAAGAAGTTGAGATTCACAATGATGTGCCTAAGCCTCCTGCGGCACACTCTCCCATATGGAAAGGGGTGGCCATATTGGATTAGATTGCTTTCCCCTGCCTTGTTTGCTTCAGCATGGGCTGGCTGAACCAGTTGGACAGCCTGTCTTTTCTATCCCTCTCAGTGTTCACTGGTCAGAGAGGGAATTCTGCCTTGGGGTGGAGTGGGTGGGGGCTCATTTTCCATTGTGGTTTCCTTACAGTTTTATCTGCACATTACTGACTTGGAGTTTTGAGGAGACTGAAGACTCTTGGGCTTTCCAGCGGCACTGTGCTTCAGCCTAACCTCTCTGGAGAACACAGCACTCACGACACTGATGGTCAAGGTTCTAACAGATGTCTTTCTCACTCTGGGATGGGGTCTGGGTGGACTGGCTGGCAGCTAATGACAACAAAGTGATCTTTCTCCTTGGATCCCTCCCAAAACTCTGCCTCCAGGTCATCCAGTGGAGGTTGGTGCTGTTATTGGGATGATCCTAGCCCTAAGGGGAAAAACTTCCCTTGCTTATAGAAGCCTGCAACATAAGCAGAAAGGTCTCTCCTAACATGAAAGTACTTAGTATCAAAACAAACTCACTGTTATTGAGGTAATGCTGACTCACGGCAAGCCCCTGTGAGTTTCCAGGACTAACAATCTACTGGTGTAGAAAGACCTGTCTTTCTCCCTCAGAGGTGCTGCTGGCTTCGAACTGCTAACCATGCAGATTAAAACCCGACGTGTAACAACCACTATACTCCCAGATGCTCTGTAATTGAGTATAGTATCTTAATATGAACACCCTTACTTGGCTCAGTACCTAGGCTCATGATCATGCAATAAACTGAAGCAATCTACGAAACAAATCAAAAATGAGGTCAGACGCTATACTACGTGCTTTACAAATTCAGGCTGCTCTGTCATAGATGACAGAATTTTACGAGACAATGTATATTAGCAAGTCCCATGTATAAAAACAACTGTTTCCATGGGGAAATATGGTAGTTAAAGGAACAAAAGAATTTTAAGTTGCAGTAATTTTTTCTCTTTATGACTATCACTAATAAGGGCATACCTTTAGTTATAAGGGCCTATTATAAAAACTGAACATCAAAGGAAATCTTACAATTGATCACATCTTTCAATTGCCCACAACTGGCCCCCCCTACCCAATGTTGCCATGAACACAGTCCTTCTGGCCTTTCAAATGGCCAGTAGGGCAGAAAAGCAGCAGTGTTGTCAATTACCCAGCCTGCTCACGCAACCAGTATCCCACCTGGCTATGTGATCACGGTAGTGTACAAACAGCAGTCTGCCTAATTAAAAGTGTGGTCTTTAATGAATCCCATTACCGTAAATTCATATTCTAAAAGCCCACTGTGGAAGACAGGTGGTTGGAGCAGTCTCCCCCGCATTAATAGGTAGCCATTATCACCCGGCAGACCTATTGTACTCAGGAGCATACTAAAAGGGGCCACTACGAAGCTCTGTTGGTGTAGTGGCTTATGCTTTGGACTACTAAATGCAAGGTCAGCAGTTGGAAACTAAAAGGGACCACTGAGATCACGCCAGCCATGCTGTGAGTAAACTCATGACCCAAGGAGAGGACGACCCAGAGATGAGCTATTCTGAGTGTGAGGGAAATGTATGGCGTTGACTACATTTACAAAAGTCTCACTCATATCAACAACCAAAGCTCCCACTTTCAACAACGAGGACAAAAACCTAAGCAAACAATGAAGAAAAACAAAAGTCAAGAGAGTGTGTGTGGGGAGGGTGTTGAATGAAACCAAAACCAGCTTCTTTGAAAAGTTAATTAGTAAATCTCTAAGCCAGACTAAGGAAGACAAAATAAAAAAAAATAAAACGACTCGAAGTACCACTATCAAAAATAATAGTCATCACTACAGAGTCCACATATATTTCACGGATAAGGGCAATTAAAAATAACCCTTCAAATATATTATCCAGCAATCCCATTACTGGGTGTATGTCCTAGAACCTAAGATCTGAGACACGAATAAACATATGCACGCCTATATTCACCACAGCAAACACTCCCCTAAATGCTCATCAATGGAGGCATGGCTACAGACTACATCCATATACACAGTGAAATCCTGCACCCCTTTAGCTCACAATGACTGCAGGCAGCACCTCAGGGGGCATTATGCTGAGGAAAACCAGTCAATCACAAGGGTCAGATATTATGTAAAATGACTATTATAAAGTCAAGAGGGGGCTGGGGTGAGAGCATTAGAACTGATTGTGATAATGTAGAGACAACTCTTTCTAAAAATGACTTAACCGTGTAAATGTACACTAAGTGAATACTCTATGAAGAAACCTACTGAAAAAAAAAGAAACCAAACTTGATCGGCAGTTACTATGGGTGAAGGAGAAATAGTGCTTAGGGGGCTTGTGGTTTAGGTTAATGGTGGTGGAATAATCTGGAAAAAGGTATCAATAATGGTTGTACAACATGAGAAGTTGTGGAATTAGAGAATGTTTTGTTGTGTATAATTTTGCCAACATTAAAAATGTAATAATTACATGAGGAGCAATAGTGGGAGAAAGACGTAAACATTCTAAAGTTGAATGTGGTTAAAATTGTACAACTCTTTTTTGGTACAACTCTTCTTGGTGTGATTGAACTATCGAATTGTACATCATATGGATGAAGAGCTAATGGAACTACTAAAAAATTGTAAGGAACAGTCCTGCAATTCGTTTAAATAAGAGTCATATTACTGCATTCACAGAGGATCACAGAGGAAAATTTTAAAGGCTTTTTTCGCTTTTAATACATACTTGCATTCGCTATCTTTATAATTCTAAATTTTGTTACCAACTACACGTTTCTGACAGTAATGGAAAAGAATATAGCCTGTGCAATACTCAACTCTCTTTGTGTCTATTTCTGGATCTGATCTTTGCTGATCAAAGTAAATTAGGGAGATGACTTTGTACCTAAAGCCAGTGAATTATTAACTATACACTAAGCCAAGAGCATTATCTAAGTAACAATAATGTATATAATGAGTAAACCAGTTGTCACTGAGACAATTCCAATCCAAGGTGACCCTGTAAGTTTCACTGTAAAACTGAGCTCCATAGGGATGGATTTCAATGGTTGTTTAGGAAATCTATCCTGCTGCTTTTCTTCTAAGGCTAGCCTCAGATCAACCTCTCAGTCACTATACTACCTATCAGAGACTGACAACGTGTAACATATATACTCACTGCCATCAACCAATTCCCACTGACAGCAACCCTGTAGGACAGGATAAAACTGCCCGTGAGCATTTTTGTAAGTAACTATGGGAGTAGAGAGTCTCATCTTTTACCTCAGAGCGGCTGATGGTATCAAACTACTGATCTTGTTGGTTAGCAGCCCAAAGAGGAACCCTTATGCCACCAGTGCCGCCTTCATGCCATGTATACTAATGGGTAAGTCTTACAGAGTGGGACACCTCTCTTCAGACCACTAGAAACCACAACTGTTACCAGTGAGTTGATTCTAACTCATGGCAGCTGACCTTGTGGGGCAGGGAGAACTGCCCCAAGGGGTTTCCAGAGCTGTCATCTTTGGGAAGGCCAATGCCACAGCTTTCTCCTCAGGAGAGGCAGCTGGTTCAAAGTGCTTAACCATTGACCTGTTGGGTTAGCTGCCATGTGCTTAAGCACTGTGCGTTCAGGGAGGGCTCCTCCTCTGTACACCCAGATCATCTTGTATTTTAAAAAATCAAGAATTTATTACTTAGATAATATACTCAAAAGTGTTAAGAGAAGCATTACATGAGATCAAGCCATATGAAATAGCCCGTCATCGAGTCATTCAGCCTAAAACAAAATAAG